>APFE031679870.1:151878-202362 GCA_000404065.3 Pinus taeda | reverse complement strand
TACAGGAAGGACACCTCCACACTTTACCACAAAGGAAAGGAAAAGACTAGTCAAACAAAGTGCTAGATATTCATGGCTCAATGGCGATCTATTTTACACTGGCTATGACATGATCATTAGAAGATGTGTAAGAAATGATGAGGTAACTGATATTTTAAAATCTTGCCATGATGAACCGTGTGGTGGGCATTTTGCAACTAAGCGGACAACGTTCAAAGTTCTAACTCTTGGATACTACTGGCCATCCATTTTCAAGGATGCTAAGAAGTATGTAAAGAGTTGTGACATTTGCCAAAGAATGGGTAGACCAACAACTACAGATGAGATGCCTCTTTAGCCCCAAGTTCACCTAGAGCCATTTGAAAAATGGGCTCTAGACTTCATAGGACACTACATTTTGGCGGTATTCTTATATTCTTATCTCTCCATTGTAATTTTTTTTTTTTCCAAGCAGTTTGTTCCACCATTCCAGACTTCAATGAATAAGCTGTCTTGTCATTGTTTTATATCAGAGAGACCTGGTTATAAATATTATGCAGGGGGACATGTTCTGTCCACAAAGACCATGCTACCAGCACCAGTAGTAAGGGACCTGTTTAGACACACAAAAAGGGACCTGTTAGGAGATTGATACTTCAAAAGAAAATTACTTCAACACAGCTTCAACAAGTTTCTACAATGACTTCATCAAGACTTCATCAATCAAGTACCCAAGCTCAGCAGGACCTGCATGCACACAAAGAATTGCATGAACATCTTCAACACTGCAGAGGGACCTGTTTCATTCGAACATACCTCAAGGGACCTGTTATGAACAGCAAAGAAAATCAAACGACAGTCAAAAGTTAGCTCTACTCAGCATGTCAATGCAACAGAAGTCAAACAGTGTAATACATTCCTTGTTTTTAACACTTAATTTCTTAGATTAATTTTATGTTAATTCTAATAGCTATGACTGTTATGATTAATTCCAAGGGCACATTTTCCCATCCTCCCTTATTCCCCTAATTCTTCCCTACTCCAACCTACTTCCTACTTTAAAATTCATTCACCCCTCACTCCAATATTTCCTAAGCATCCTACAGCCATCTACCGCCATATCCACCTCCTAAATCTACACCTCCAATTGGCTGAGTACCAACAGGACACGTGGTGATATTTAAAAAAAAAAAAATAATAAAAAATAAAAAGGGTAATCATATCAAGGCAAGAGACAGCAGGCCTATTCATTATGTTGCATGGGCCGAATGATGAATTCACCACCCGACGTACATACACCTCTCAGCGCTCCTATCATAATATTTATGCAAGCGATACTATCATTATTCCTCCGTTTTTTAAATTGAATACACTTTGAACCGAGCTTCATGAACAAAGGAGAAAATAGTGGTCATTTTACTCATTCTCAGGATTATATACGTTGGTGTATAACTCCATTTGCATACGCTGGTGCATAAGCCTCCACAGCAAGGACCGAGGGTAGAGAACGCATCCGGTTTCGAATCTCACCGAGCTACATAACAAGCCGACCCAGCATTATAGTGAACACTAAAGGAGTGACTGTCTCAGGTAATAAACTCAGACTTCCTTGTAAAATTTGCAAGTTAGGAAGCTCGACCCTCTGCCAAGATGACAAATAGGGTCAAGCCAAATGTGTTTGATAGCTCTCAGTACCACGAAGACTGTATTTCGATTATTAGGGAAATACAGTGGCTACCCTTTTTGGAAAAATTCCATGGAAGCAACGAAGAAGTTGCTAAGCAATTTGCCTTCACGTTTAATGGGGAGAAAGCCTTGATAGGTGATTTCTCATTCAGGGTTTCAGAGGACACCATTGCCCAAGCAATAGGGGTTAGCCCAGAGGGAGAAAAGTACTTTAAAACCAAACAATTCAAAGAAAAATCGTGGACCCAATTCATGTCCAGGTCCCGAGTCTCAGCGGTCAACTGGAAGAAAGGCGTTCCAAGAAGTTGGTTAGTGCATCCTTGGGACGAAATGGTTTACATACTTCAAAAGTTTGTAACCTGTGAGGGCCGCTACAGCATTGTTTATTTGTATCACATCAAGTTGTTGCTACACATAAAGAAACAATGTGTCATCAGTCTACCATATTTCTTATTACAGAGCCTAAATAAGATGTCCAAAACCATCCAGAAGCAGAAAGGAAATGAAAACAAAAGCTTATACCATTTTGGTTTAATCAAAATTCTTATTGAAGATGAAATGCAAAGAAGAGGGAAAACATGGAAGGAGTTCTTAGCTGCCAACCAAATCAGGGATGAGGAAGACAAAGAGGAATCACAAGAAAACTCAGGGTTTATGAAAGACATTGATGAGGAGATTCCAGCATCATCCAGAGCTAACAAGATACCCCCACCTGTGAGCAGCATAAGGACCAGACAAATGAGAAAGGAGAATGCAAAAAGGGCAAAACAAGACAAAGTCTTCACCACTTACTCAAGAAGAACAAGAAGGGCATCGAAAGTTCAATTGCAAGAAGATCAACCCGAATCTAATGCACCTATACAGATGGATATTCAGAGCAGTGATCATTCACCACCAGGGCCAGGAGCCGATGTAGATATTGAAAGCCATTCACCCCCAAGAGCTGATATAGAGGTCGAGAGTAATAGCAAACAGGAAAGAGGGTCACCACCTCCCAATAAGAAGCAGAAGAAATTAGAAAGACAAATCGAAAAATTAAAGGAGGAGCTCATGGAGGCCAACATGCTAGAGAAAGTTATTAAAAAGGAAAATGAAATGCTCCGTACACAGAGAAAAGAAATTCAAAAGAAAAATGAAAAGTTAAAGGAGCGGGTTAATGAGCTGGAGGCTGAGCAAACAGACATTTGCAAGTGGGCCACCAAGTGGTACAACCAAAAGAAGACCCTCAAGGAAAAGTACAAAAGACTGAAGCAAGAGCTCCATGACCAGAAAGATGCCCAGGTGAAGAAGAACGTAGACACATTTCTCAAGGCAGCAGAGGTACAGGTAGGGACCGAGTTTAAAGGAAGCACTTCAGGGTTAGCATGAGGACATGCTAAGTCATTAAGTCGGGGAGAGATGTTGTTACCATTCTATGAACCATTTTTCCCTCCCAAAACATGATCATTACCTACCTCTTTTCATCATTTATCCCTCAAATGCCTTGGAAATTGATTAGTTAATAGTTTTATAGTTGTAGAATTACATTTAAGTTGATTTAAGGGTTTTGTGTTAATAAATTAGGATTTTTGGGCAAAATAACTACAGGAAGTCTCAACAACCTGTAAATGGCTTATCGTTTGACATGTGGCATGACAGCCAGGCCAGAGCGAAAGGTATGGGCGAAAAGTGGAATGTCCAAGCATGGACAAGCACCTATCCCGCAGCGGAAACAACCCTCCTACATGCGCGGTCAACGCCTAGTCAACTATGGCATGTTGGCACAAAGGAAGCAACAGCACACAGTTACAGTCAATCCGATTTTTAGTTGTTTCCTTGTTTTTATGTGCGTAAGCTAGGATAGGAACATCTTTGCGTTTTTGTAAAAGCAGCAATAGCCGCCCATGGATGAACATCCATTTTTCAAGGGATGTGAACTGTATGTAATTATAAGGCCGAACCTGGTTATATGTTAGTTTACTTGATGTTTTACGTTTACATTTCTTGTCTCCTCAGAACAGAGCTTTGATTTAATACAAGACTGCATTATAATCTCCGTGCGTTGTTTTAATACTGTGATCGCGGAATAACAATCTCGGTGTACCAAGAATGCGGACGGGCCCTGCGTACATGGTATACCGATATCATTTTGATTTCATTTACATTGTTATTTTAATTACATTTTACAGTCAGAGCATTTGATTGATATTTGAAACCGTTATATATAGATGTGCACATGGATTTAATTGATGTTTACATTTGTGTTTATGAATGCGTTGTTATACGTATGTGCATGCGCTTGAGTAGGCCATCATCTGGATTGTGAATCATACCCTGTAAGGGGTTCGATCCAGGGTTGCTTTGTAAAGCATTGTTATGGACTGTACGCTTATAATTTTTACTTTGCATGCTTGTAATAAATGTTCATGATTGTTGGGTACCATTAAACAGGGGTTTCATGTTTGGTGTCTCTGTAAGGGGACCGAAACCTTCAAATACAGTGATACACAGCATATTATGAGTTGAATCTTAGCTGATAATGATCCATAGTTTGATGCTTAGTTGAATATTTGATTGGTAGTTTAATATTAGATCAAGTTGCAGCATTGAAATTAGGAAGAATAGGCCTAGACTAGATCCTTTATGTCTATATATTTTAGGCACACACCTCTAAGTATACGCACCCTCGTCGATAATAAATTTAGCCCAGTCTAGCACCCTAGATAGGACACTACAGACACATTGGATCATGGACCTTAAATTTATTTTTCTTTCCTTTATACAATGGAATGTTTCACCATTTCTAAGCCTTTCTTTCCCATAGGCTAGTTGTCGTCGTTGACATTTTAGCAAACTTCACTTCCACTTTTTATCCATGTATAAAATTTAGTACATGTCAAACAAATGAAAGTTACAAAATCATTGCATTCAAAGGTTAATCATCTTCTGTCATAGAACTTGCTTTAATTTATCTGTCATTTAAAGTGGCTTTTGAAAAATGTATTTGTTGCAGCCAAAAGTCCCCATAGTCAGTAACAAAGATAGATACGTTCAACTTCATGGGTTTGAACCTTTCACCGAAAGTAAATTGAAGCAATGCCATGGACAATTCAAAAACTTCATCTCAATTTTATAGGACTTAATTTTATCTATATGCCAGTGAGAGGTGACCCTCACGACTTGTAGTTGCTAAGTCAAAGGTTCACAAGTTTCTGGTGATTGGATCAATATTGCTAAAGTTAGTATTCATTAGTTGAAAGATATGAAACAACTTCACTGATTGATTCATTCTTCCACTAAATTTCCTCTCTACCCATATAGACTAAAAGTATATTAATGCTCTCTCAATAACAGGGCATGCTAGCTTTAGGAAGGAATTCAAAATAAAATCAATATGCAAGGTGAGTTTTGGAGTTTAACTTAAAAAGTACAAATAAACAAGACATGCACACATGTTAAGATATTAAATTGTTTACCAAATCTAACATCAAACACAAAAAAAAATGATATGCTCATTTCCAATAACATTGATAGAACAATATAATTGATGACTTTGTTAATTGAGCTATACATATTTTTATGGAATGGCCTTCTAGATTTATAAGGAAAAAAAAAACTACATGCCCTGGAAAAGACCCCCACACAGGATTGTACTCATAACGTACTCAATTTTCCTTTAAAGAATTGTAGTGGTGAGAAGTTATATATCATTTAGTCATTACTTGCTTCTCAAAAAAAAAATTGTAGCTACTCATTACCTGCTTCTTGACAAATCGGCAACCTAGATAGTTGACAGTTTCAATGCAATATGAGAATAGTATGTCTATTTGAAGCATCCACGAAATGTAGTGACGAAGCTTCTTTTAAGGCTAATAAAATGTCCTTTTTGCTTCATGAGGTAGGTCCAGACAATCCAGACCATTACTTGCCAAAGTCAACAACCTGAATGTCCAACATAAGAAACATAAGAAGATTTACATTTAAGAGCACAAAACAACACGTCCTCTTCAAAGAATATGTTTGATTAAATGAATGACATGTCGAATCCAAGGGATGATTAAATCCAAGTGTTTATGCTTCATCAAGAACTGCACAATACTTTGCAACATTTCAATAATGGTCCCTTTTTACAAGTTACCCAATTCATAAGCCTAAACAATAAGAGTTCATTCCTAGTATAAAGGACTTCAACAAATGCAGAGTCTACATCTCATGTTTGTAGAAGCTCTACAACACATGTCCAAACACTCCAGAAAATAGTACCATGTCTTAATCTACTAGAAGATAATTTTTCAGTGATAGTGTCCAGAGTATTTGGGCGTGAATTTTCTCTTACAAATTCCAACTATGTTTTTCCATCCTTCCCTGCAACCCATATAGCAGAGATACCAAATATCCTCAATTAATAGTCTGGAGATTGATATCCAATTACTGTTTAGGCAGATTCCATTGCATTTGTTGGATATCCCATTTACGAAGGATGTTCCATGTGAGTTATTCTGGGGTTCAGGTATTTGATGTAATGGAAATCCCCAATTCATAGAGCAATAAAAAAACATTCGTGAGAGATCATGTTGTTAGTTGTAAGGGAGACAGTTGAGGAAGGATACCAACCACACAACCTTAGCCAAATGTATTTGTACCATAGCTCAGTTTAGGGCTATTAATCTCAGGGTCATTACCCAGGCCAACATTTCATTCAACTCGCACTTCCCAGATTCCATTTGGGGCGCAACAATGGACACAACACACATCTTATGGGGTGGGCCACCTCTATCTATCATCCTCGATTCCACTTCCCTCTAACAAGCACCAACACAGGGCCGACCAGGGAGAGGCACGATCAAGCTGTAAATGCAAACCCCTAAAATCCAGGATGAATTAAACCATAAAATGGTAGAAGATGAATTTCCAGTGATGGTAGAGGGCAAAATAGCCCCTAACCAATGCCATTTCTAGAAATCAATGCAATGGGAAGAAAATCCCAATTGCAAACAATTTTTTCAAGGCAAATCGGGGGCTTGAATCAAAATTTTGGAGAGGTGAAATTCATTTTATCCGACTTATTTTCCATAATATTGGCGACGAAAATAAATATTTATTTATTTTTAAATAATTTTTGGGCGAACTATAGAAAAATGATGTAATATAAAAATTTTACCCCTCCAAGATATAAAATCCCTTGAATTTTGCCCTTGGGCTAAGTTTCGCCCCTAAAATTTTCGATGGAGCCCTCCATAGAACCAAACCCTCTCGATACTTCCTAGCCCTTGACTTCATTGTGACGAAAAGTTTGTCGATACCCAAAATGCAGAATCCAGGATAACCCCCCTCTGTCGCCATGGATGAGAGTAATCACGACGTCCTCCAACCTTGGTATCCTACAAGAGATGGTGACTTTGCTCCCTTGCTTGTGACCGATAGTGACATCTAGCAAAAAACCAAAAGGAAACAAAAACCTAACAGAGCTTGTGTTCTTAATGATTCAGAATACCAAAAATACTTAAAAATTGGAAAGGAAACTTTAATATAATGAATGGATTATTCAATATTAAATTTTAGATCAATTAGACTTTGTGAGGATATCTCTATTTCCCAGAGACTCGAACACCATTATTGTTTCAAAGATTGAACTTTCTTATGACTTCATTTAGGTCTCAATGGCACAGTGCCTCACCCATGCAGAAACACATTGCATGGTCCAGTTCTTGTTCCAACGCCTCTTCCAAATAATATCTTATCCATCCATTCCTCCATTCAACCTTGAATGTTAGGGGATAGTTATAAAAAACACTAACATATTTGCACTATATACCTTAGATTTTGAATCCACTTTTTTCATTTTCCTTTACCCATTGCTTTAAATAAAATTGTAAGGACGAAATCATCTTTATAAATGAACCTAGGGAACAATGAATAATAAAATCACCATCAAAGAGAATGAAGAAATAGATACATTTTAACCATTAAAATATTAATAAAAAAATAGATAACTTTTTAACAATTAAAATATAGATTAATGACACTATCTACCATTTACACCACCTACATATAAACATTTAAAAGCGACAACAATAATTTAAAAAATATAATATTATAATAAAAACATTTTTAAGATATATATTTTTAATAAACACCATCCACTATATACATTCATTTACCATTTACACACTACATTAAATAGTTTAAAAAACAATAAATAAAAAAAAATATAATATTATAATAAATACTTTTTAAAATATATAATTTTTAATAAAACACCATCCACTATATACTTCATTTATACATATGCTTCAAAAGAAACATAAATTTCCTGCTTTAAGATAGACTTCATCAAGATCATCGAAGGAGGAAACATCAAATGGGCATCAGAGAGAGGAGAAGGCCTTGCAATTTTGAGGAGCGCGTAAAAATCCAAACTGAAGGTAAAGAATCTAAAAAATAAATTGTTCTGAAGAATCTAAAAGATAAATTGTTATGGTGAAAATTTTAGAAGAGGTCATGGAGGAACTTGTGGAAATTGTGCATTTCCTACATCAAGGAATTCAAGAACAAGAAGGGTTCACTTGGAAGTCCACATAAGCTGGGTAAAGTTAGTCGGTTTTTACACTATGCAAATGTTATCAATCAAATTGACAAATTGGTTTCACGCCCAAGCAGTCCCTGTCCCTGCAAACACTAAAGAAAACTTGTATGAAGAATTGCCACCAAGCATAAATTCATCTTTGTGTTCAAAAATAAATTCGACTCCTGCCAAAGAGGAGCTAACTATCATGCAAATCAAAGCGGAAATGGAGAAAATATTAGCATGGCTAGTCCCTGTTGATACTAATACTGCAAAGCACATCGCGAGTGGTAAAGGATTGGTTCTTTTTTACATCGAAGGCAACCTGATCTAGTCCCTGTTGATACTAATATTGCAAAGCACATCGCGAGTGGTAAAGGATTGGTTCTTTTTTACATTGAAGACAACCTGATCAAAATGGACTTACACTTCAAACTATTCGGCATGCCTCAAAGGAAGAACTTGGCCACGTATCAAACCATATCCCAAATCATCCACACGGCAGTTCGTGGTGAATGGCACTGTGCAAAACATATCAATTTAACAATCAATGCCACAAGCATCTAAAATAATATAAAAATAAATATTTAGTTCATGTGCGATTATTCCCGATATAAAATAAAAGGAACTACAACAGATACAACATTCTAGCTTCAAGTTTGTGACAGATCGCACTATCCAGGAGTCACCTGCAACATGCATATGGATGGACTATTTAATCTTTCCATCGTGGTGCTTGTTGCTGTGAACATCAGGCTGATTATTGAGAATATGATGAACTGTGGGCTTCTGATTCAAACTCGATACTGGTTCAACTCTAAATCTCTAAGAGATTGGCCACTTTTCATAAAGGTGCCAAGGTTGTAACCGATTGTCATGGATGTTGTTTTCTTCAACCATGTGTTGATCATTCCTCTCGAGCACAACACGATTATTTAGTGACAAAAAATATCTACTAATGAATGCTTATGGAAATTCATACTGCTTAGGTGGAAGTAATCCGACCAAATGTGCTAGTTTTGTGTAGTTCATTTGGGAAGCAAATTCTTTCACGTGCCAGGTTGTGGAAATAATATTCTATTATGTAATTAATATGCGATTTTGAAGGATTCCTTGCTTTTGGCTATGGAGAGGAAGCCTCGGTGGAAAAACTTAATTTAGAAGGCTACAACTTTTTTGTAATCTGGCAGATTTCCACAACAATTACAGGACAGTTTTGATGAGCTAGTGGAATGAGATAGATGGTAGAGAACGTGGCAAGGAAGGGTTATGAATAGTAAAAAAGATTAAACAAATTCCTTATTTACGAGTCAAAGGGGACAGTGCACAAACCTGAACTGTCAAGACTCCTATTTTTTTTTTTTTAATACTACTTTCAGGAAATTAGTTCCAAAGAGAGGGATGCACTCAGCATTCGGGAAGCATAAAGAAGCCAGCTTAAGACTGGATAAAAGGGGGTTAGAGAATTTTTTTAGAGTACCTGAAATTTTCCATTAATTTACAAGGAATCTATGATTTTTTGGGACAAGAATCCAAAGGAGGATAATTTGAAAGTTGAAGTGTTGTACTTAGAGTAACTGGAGGATGCTCTTATCCAAGATGATATTTACAGTGATGAGGCAAACGCAAAAAAGGACTCGATGGTTTGGGACAAGAATCCAAAGGAGGATATAATTTGAAAGATGAAGTGTTGTACTTAGGGTAACTGGAGGATGCTCTTATCCAAGATGATATTTATCATGTTAAGATGTCAACCCCATCCCATGCCATGGTCCCCATGTCCAAGACTTTCATAGCAACATGAGCTTCATCTTCAATTCCACGACCACCATCTACTTCACTACCAGCATGTGGAGGTGTTAGTTTTTGTAGCATTGGATGTGTTCTAGCCACAAAATTTTGTGGAGAGACTAAAATAAGTAAGATCTCCAAAACCCAGAAATTGTTTTTGGAAATTTCTCCTAGAAGTGTCTCAATTAGATTATTAACCATTAAACTCTAAACTTAAAGAATATGGTTAATTAATCAGTATTAATTGAGATAAGACGTGAATCATCTAGAAATTCACACAGATCGACTTATAAATGATCCTAGCCATTGATTAAATTTTAATCTTGTTCGTTGGTGCTTTAACAGAGGATTATAAAAGAAAGTTGATGTGGTGATGGAGATCATCCAGTGTAGATACTCAGTTGCCAAGGAAATTCAATTTTCTTAGTAACAACAACTCAACAAAGAAGATAGAGCCAGAGGGTGAGTCGTAGGAGGAGCGGGAGAGCAACAACATTCTGGGAGAAAGTTTTCAGTGCTCGGAAGAGTGGAAGGAAGGAAGACCGAAGTCCTCGGAGGGCTAGCGTAGGGACTACACAGAGGTTGGTGAAGCTATTTCAAAGGCAGAAAATAGTTGTCGGGTGAGAGAAAGTTCTCACAATATTTTTGTCAGTGTTTTCTTCATATTGGATTGCCAATTGGGCATCTAAATCATTGTACTCAAGTTTCTTACTGAGCATTAATAATAAAACCCTCATCTACTACATCGTTTTCCCAAGTTGGGTTTTTCTAGGGACAATTGTCCAAAAATAACTGTCAATTTATTGTGTGTGTGTGTCGTAGTAAATAAACTAAAGAATTAATTTCTAAGTTAAAAGAATAATCTCCCGTAGCTACAATATATAGAATTTTCACATGGTATTAGAGCTTAATTAATCAACCTGAAAGCTCAAAAGTAGAAAAAGGAATTTCATTGTTCAGAGAGAGCAGCAGATCGAAATTCCTAGAGAGGCTACACAAAGCCCAAAACAGGCAATTCGAGTTGCTAGGGCAACAGTTCGATTTTTACGGTTGAGAAGAGGCAGGAAAATCAAATTTCCCAATTAGTGATTCTCGCAGTTAGAGGGAGTAGTTGCAGTGCAGTTTTTTTGCCGAGCAAAATACTGGTTGGACTTAGAAAAGTTTTGTTGCAAGCTGCAGAATTCACGTCAAGAGAAATAGCACACTAAATTGGTTCTAGTTTAGCCATGGATAGAAGTAACATTCAAAAAATTTCAGATCTGCCTTCCAAATTGGAAGACGAATTTGCTTGCTTTAGCAGCATTAGCTTCACAGGCAATCTGGTACATAGATAGTGGAACTTTAGCTCACAGATAGGGGTTAGAGAATATTTCTCTAGCTACAAAGAGGAGCAGATGGATTTCCACGATTTAAATAAAATTTCAAATGTCTCCAAATTGGCGTTTCCATTGAAGAGAAATATTGGTAAAATTTTCAGAGGAAAAGTTTCCCTCGCTCCAAGCAATCTTGCAACAAACTAAGCCTCAAAATTGGCGCTGAAACACTTTTGCATCAATCCTCTACGCAGACCCCAGATGTGCTACCAGAAACCGCCTCTGACAAGATGTCTAGCCTGTTGCTACCACTAGATGTGATTCTTATGACCTCTTGGAAATTTTCCTGGCCTTTGGAAGCTGAATTGATCCTTGCTCTGGCTAAATCAAGCTGCCCTTCTTGAGGCTCTACGCAGTCCTTGCATAGCCTTCTAAAGCTAAACGCGACGTCCTCTTCTTATTACTCTAGAACTCAAAACTCCTCTAGAATGCTGCTCTACTGCACCTTTGCCACCTGCTACTCGATCTACTGGCACGATTCCTCTTGCTGAATCACCTGCATTGGAAAATCGAACTTCCCAGATCTATGTCGATCCGTGTGAGTTTCTAGATGATTCACACCATGACTTAATTAATTCTAATTAGTTAACCAATTTTCCTAAGTTTAAACATAGGAATCATTAAAAAATATGTTAATAATCTAATCAAGCCATCTCTAGGTGGAATTTCTAGAAACGATATATGGTTTTGGAGATCTCATGTATTCTAGCCTCTTCACAAGTCTCCAGACTAGAACATCTTCGATGCTACAAAAGCTGACAATCCCTTTTAGCGAGGATTGTGTTCTAGTGTTGCACATCCTACCACAAAACCCTGTCTCTATATCACTTCCTGTCATGTTGTTGTTGCCCACCAACCACTCTACAACTCTGATGTTGCATTTGTGTTGATGCTTACACTGCCATACTGCTGCCAACTATGCATCTATATGCAACTCCCTCTCATCTATTGTTGCAACAACTGCAACCACTGCATCTGAGAAGCATCAAATTAATATGCCCCTACTACTCAAACAGGTTCTCAACCATGCCCATTTATTCTCTGAAATAGACGAACGTAGCTCTCCCTAGAGCTTTCGTGAGTATGTCTACAACCTTCTCATCTGTGGGAACATAGTGTAGTTGGAATGCTCCACGCTGAACACAATCTTTGATGAAATGACACTAAATATCTATGTGTTTTGACCTATCATGAAACACTAGATTCTTAGAGAGCTTTACGCAAATTTGGTTATCATAGTACACATTGGTCGCCTCCATCCTTTGCCTAAACAAGCTTACCAACAATGTTTGAGCCCATATGGCTTCGCACGTAGTTGTGCTAGTTTCCATATACTCTACTTCTACAGAGCTTCGTGCTACTGACTTCCTCTTCTTGCTACACCAAGAGACCATCCCTGATCCAAAACTAAAGCAGTACTTTGAGGTACTATTTCTATCCACTGAACTTCCTACCCAATCTGCATCTGTGAACCCACATAACTTGATGTCACCCCTTGGGTATATTTCAACCTATTGTGCCATACACATACCTCAAAATGTGCCTCGTTGCTTTCAAATGTACCCTCTTCGATTCCACCATAAACTAAGGGTATTGACCTCGACGCAGATATCTGGCCTAGTGTTGATCAAATACATAAGGAAACCAATAAGTTGTTTATACAAAGTGGGGTCAACATCCTTGTGATCTGATACATATCTCTTCTTTCAGTTGGTGATCATGGGCGTAGACATGGGTTTACAATCCTGCATTCTGAACCTATTTAGAATATCTGTAGCATATCTCACTTGACCAAGAAAGATCTCCCCGTCCTTTTTCCACACCTCCAATACTAGGAATTAGTGCATCAACCCCAAATTCTTCATGTCAAACTCTGCTGCCAAGTTCCTCTTGCAATCCTCTATGAGCCCTGATGACCCTGTTAGGAAAAGTTCGTCCACATATAATAATAAGATGAGTGGTTCATCCTATACCTCAAATGGTAAAGGTTGGGTTATGTGTCACTCTTAACGAATCCCATCTGCAACAAGTAGCTATCAATCTGACCATACCATGCCCTGGGAGCCTGCTTCAGCCCAGATAGATCTTTCTTCAATCTACACACAAGTGCGCTTCTCATGAATCTCAAAGCCCTTTGGTTGTTCTATATACACTTTTTTCTCTATCACCCCGTTCAATAATATTGTCTTAACATTCATCTGGTGAATATGCCACCCCGTCTGAGCTGCTAGGGATATAACTGACAGAATAGAGGAGTATCTGGCAACTGGGGCAAAAGTCTCCTCATAATTATACCTTCTTTCTGTGCATACCCCTTTTCCATGAGCCTAGCCTTGTATTTTTCCACACTTCCATATGCACCATACTTGATCTTGTAAATCCATCGAGAACCTACAATTAACCTATCTTCTAGCCTCAACACCACCTCCCAAACATCATTCGTCATGATAGAGCTATAATCCTCTACCATGGCATCTACCCAACCCTGATGTTGTGCAGCCTCCAGAAAGTTGGAAGGTTCTGAAACCTGAGTCACCAATGCTTGCTACCTGTTATTTTGTTTGCATTGTCTCTTGTCCTTCCTATGAATTCCATTAAACTCCTTTGCATCTCTTACTGTCTGACGAGACCCTCTGTTGGCTCAACCACTAAGTGGTGGGAGGTTCAACCAGCTCCTCCTCATCTTGACTCTGTTGCTCTGTCTCCTGTGAACTCACTGGATCTCTTGCACCTAAGGAAATGTTGGCACTAGTTACTATACTAGATCCTGTGATTGTCCTATTGGTAGTCCCACTGGTTGCCCCTGCTGTTGGACCAATGGAGCTTCTACTAGTTGATTTTGATCCCCTACAGGCATCTCACGAGACCTCTTAAAAGCTCGATCTTCCATGAACTTCAGGTCTCGTCTCACAACAATCTTCCTATTGCTAGGAATGTAGATCTTGTATGTCTTTGAGGTTTCACTATACCCAACGAGGAAACCCTTCTTTACAGTCTAATCTAATTTGGTGCGCTTCTCATCTGGCGCATGGAAATAAGCAATGCTACCAAAGATTTTGAAGTGGCTCACTTCTAACTTCTTCCCTATCAAGACTCCTCTTGGCATTTTCTTCCCCAATGCTATATGAGGAGTCTTGTTCTGGATATACACTACGGTGTTACACGCCTCTACCCGTAGAAACCTAAGAAAATATTGGTCGTATAACATTGTTTTTGTAGCCCCAACTATAGTTCTGTTTTTTCGCTCCACTACCTCATTTTGCTGTGGATTGTAAGGAGTTGTTCACTCTCTTTAGATGCCTTCCTTTGCACAGAAATATGTAAAGTCTTTATCAATATACTCTTCACCATTATCTGACGAAGTACCTTGATCTTCTTCCTTGTCGCATTCTCCAAAAGAGCCTTAAACTCCTTAAAACGATCAAAGACCTCATCCTTGGTCTTCAAGAAGTAGATCCAGATTTTCTTGGAATGATCATCAATAAAGGTGACAAAGTATGCGGCCATACTTAGAGCTCTAGTGCATCAAGCCACAAATGTCTGAGTCCATAAGACCTAACACGCCATGTTGTCACTTCTTGGGAATGTCGCCTTAGCATATTTGCCATGCACGCACCTTCTGCATACATCATTGTGTTTCCATGGTGTAAATGTCCCATTCTTCTATGACATAGCTCATTCAACTCTTTTCCACTGCTATTGTCATTGCTTATTAGTGCCATTGGAGAATCGAGATACAACCTGTACAACTTGTTGCTTTCAACTCCAATCTGTCTCACCATTTTCCAGCTCGAGTGTTTAACAAACACTTTTTTCCCTACGCAGTGGATTTTATATCATTTATCCTATAACCGGGACACTTACATCAGGGTAATACCCAATCCTGCCACATGCAGTACATCTGTAACGCTAGTACTAGCCTCTGACTCCCTCTGAAAATCGATGGTACCTCTCCCCACCACAATACACTTCGTTTTGTTTCCCATCGTAATCTGAAAGTACATCTTCTCCTCCTTGTAGCTAGAGATATATTTTAACTCCTATCATGTGAGTTGAGGCTCCACTCTCTATATACTAGACACTTTGTGAAGCTGAGCCTGATAGGCAAGCAAATTCGTCCTCAAACCTGGAAGATAATTTTGAAGCCCCCTGAATGTCAATTATGTCCATTGTCATACCAAAGAATTTTGTGTATAATCTAGTGTGCTTATTTCTCTTCCTACTAGCACTGATTCTTCTCTACCAAACTGATGCAAACCCTCTGTGCCTAGACAAGAAATCTGCTCTGTGGAAAAATATTGAGTTGTTGTTCCCTCTGCCTGTTGGAATTGCTTTCCTGGATAGTTCGAATTTTTTTGCCACCTACAACTAAAAAATCGAACCATTTCTTAAGAATTCGAGTTTCCTGGATCGACACTACGCAACCCGTGAAAATTTCGTCCAACTGCCCCCTCTTTTTATGGCAGGCGAGCAATCACCCTAGATTCAATGGTTGAATCTAGTAATAAACAAACAAACTAGTAAATCTTTCCCTGAATTCATTCCTATTGAATCATAAGCAAGAATGTTGGAATATGAAATCCATACCTTTCAAACGAAATGCCTAATGAAGTTCCTTGCTATAGTTTGATGGAACTCCTCAATGTTGAGAATCCATACCTGCAAACATAATAACAGTGAAGGATCAAAGGCCTATGATAGATAAATAACTCAATAAAACCATACTCGTGATTAAGGAAACTAGTACCTAATATCACTATCAATGGAAAATGGAAGTAAACACACAATACATCAGCTCCATTGAACAATATAGTGGTAAAGAAACACTATTTTGTATTAATATTGAATAAGAGGGAGCAATACGACTTTAGCCTTGATTATGTAAGCCTCCTCCCAATGATCTCCAACCCATTAGGTGACAAACTTTCTAGCCCTTTTCCAACAACATAAGTTCACATTAAGAAGTCCCCCCTATCCCTCTGGTTTGTATTGAATTTATAGACCAAGACGAGGAGGTTTGAGATCCTCTTCCCAAGAGATGAGATCCTCAAAAGTAGGGATTAGGGCTCCACAAAGGGAGGAAGTTTGATCCATGAATAGAGGGATGAGGCCCAACTATGCAGAAACTCAAGGCTTTTAGTTGGGAAATATTCTTCCAATAAGGCTTCTGGAAATAACTTTTTATTTTTACTCTTGTTAAATGATTTGTGTAGTTCATAGTGGAAGACAAAGCATAGATTTGTACAGGCCATAATGGTAAAAATTGTGGTTGCGCAGATATTGGCTAGGAAGCCGCGTCAGTCCTTAAAATTAGGTTTTTGAGCAATGTAATCTAGGATTCTGGTTGTCTTTGCAATTGTTTTGCTTCTAACATTGAAGGGGAATGCTTGGAACACTTCATTGCATTTGGATTGGCAATAATTTGCCTAATGGTGACAAAATGACGTGTAACACCTCTGAACAGTGAAATTTTCTCCCTTCAACTCTGAACTTCTTGTCTGTCAAATATGCTCTGATACCATGTGAAAAACCCTTGAAATGTAGCGACAAGAAATATTTCTCCTAATTGAATAATAAATTATGTAGTTTATTTTGTTTATGGAAAAAGAATGAAATACACAAATTGCAATTTCTTCACCAAATAAAATATTGTGGAATCAAAAATAGGAGCTGAGAAATATGTTGGCACACACACATCAAATTTGACACGGGTATTTTTAGACAACAGTCCCCAGAAAAACCCAATGCGAGAAAAACAATGTAGCAATATGAGGGTTTATTTTATTATGTAGTAGTAAAATTTTTGAATATAATAAAATGTCGCCACGCTAGCGATTCTACACAAGAGAAAAACTGGTAAAATTTGTTGAGGAAAATAATCCCTCACTCCAAGCAATCCTGCAACAAACTAAGCCTCAAAATTGGCTCTAGAACACTTTTGTGTCAATCCTCTGCACTGCCTCTACACAGACCCCATACATACTACCCAGAAACTGCCTCTGAGATGACATCTAGCCTGTTTCTACCATTAGAGCTGATTCTTTTGACCTCCTGCAAATTTTTCCAGCCTCTGAAAGTTGAATTGAACCCTACTTTGGCTGAATCGCACTGCCCTTCTTGACACTCTGCACAGTCCTTGCGCAACGCCCTGAAGCTAAACTCAACCTCCTCTTTTGATTCTTCCAGAACTGGAATCTCCTTCGAAATGCTACTCTACTACACCTCTGTCACCTGCTACTCGATCTACTTACTCGATTCCTCCTCCTGAATCACCTGCACTAGAAAATTGAACTGCCCAGATCACTGAGTATCTGCATGGGCGTATTCTCCAAATACCCATTGACTTCTTCTTATAATCTTTTGTTGGAGCACCAACGTCCAAGATTAAAACTTAGTCAAGGGCTCAAACTGTTTCCTTCTCAAACCATGTGAATTTCTAAATGATTCACACCTTGACTTAATTAATTATGATTAATTAACCAATTTTCCTAAGTTTAGACTTAGAAAACATTAAAAAATAGGTTAATGATCTAATTTAGCCATCTCTAGGTGGAATTTCCATAAATGATTTATGTGTTATGAAGATCTCATGTATTCTAGCCTATTCACCAAGTTTTGAGACTAGAACATATCCGATGCTACAAAAACTAACAATATGTCATAGAGGACATTTGTGGGCATGTATTGATGATTGTGTTTCACCCAGGGTTTCAGCGAGATGAAGCAACATCAGTATTTGAGCAAGGGTGGCAGCCATAAAGTGCAAGAAAAGTAGCAACATGAGTGATAGCAGGTGTAGCAAAGGTGTCTTTGGATAGGAGCAGTGGACTGTGGTAGTTTAGTAACAACAGTGGTCAAAAGGCTACAGTGATAGAGTATAACATTGGGAAGAAGACCATAGTAGACATAGGACAACAATTTGATTGATTGTAAAGGAGACTAAAGACTCTTGTAGACTTAGTCTATAATATGCTCAGACCTTTGGGAGTGTGTCACTTCCTTCCAACCTAGCTAGTAAATTTTGTATGTAACCATACATAATGCAAAGCTTGTTTGGACAAAATCTCTTGTGTATTGTCTACTTGATGTGATGAAGATTTTATTTATCTTAATGCTCTAACTAATTCACCCTCCTCTCAGTATTTTTAACAACTCCATCATCAATCCCATCTCAAATGTCCCATCACCGTCATCAAGTCATATCTCGTCTCTGATCATCTCTGCTCGTTTGTTGAACATTCTTGAATCAAAAGAAGAGTAGGGGAACTCCAGCTACCTCCCTCTATCCAATGACAATACGCGAGATACAACTTACTAGGAAAGGATCACAACCATCCTCTTGTATGACGACAATAACTGAGATACTACTTGCCATGAGAGATAAGGATCACATCCATCCCATTATCTATTGATCTTCCCACCTTGACCCCTCAAGAATCAAGTGGTAGAACACCTGCATCCCATCACTTGAACAAGATAACACTTACCATGAGAGGTAAGGATCATAATCATCTCAAGTCTCCTCACCTATTGGTAATTCCAACAAGCCCAGCTTGTGGGTAGGATGCATACTGGGGTATACTCTATCAAGTCCAAACATCATAGGGGGAGATACTCAACTTTCCATAAATGACGAGGATCACGCACACCCTGTAGTGAATAGGTGAGATACTACTTACCACAAAGGGTAAGGATCACAACCATCCTACTGTCCAAATATCCCTCAACCCCATCAACTCTCCTACTCAATTCCTCTCCCTGGGAGCTCAAACAAGGGGAATCCATTGCTCAATGTCCTTGATCAATCACGAACCTTACCCGGGAGGGTCACATCCATCAATTTTTGTTCTCTGAAGACTAAGAAATCCCCTTTTGGAAAAGCTTTGGTGAGCATATTTGTTAACTATTCATCAATAGAAATGTGATCGAGTCTTATAGCACCTCTCTACATTATGTCTCGTATACAGTGATACATGATCTCAATATGCTTGGACTTGTCGTGAAACATGGGATTCTCTACTAAATGGATCTCACTCTTGGTGTCATAATATATAACTGTCATATCCAGAACCTGCTTAAACAACTCGCCAAAGAGTTGCCTCAACCATACTGCCTCGTAGTTATCCATGCTAGAAACAATGTATTTTGCATCAACCATGCTTAAAGCAACGAAATTTTGCTTCTTGATCATCCAAGATATCATGGAAAAACCCAAACTAAAGCAAGACCCTGATGTGCTCTTCCAGTCAATAACATTTCTGGCCCAATCAACGTCCTCCAACAGTGTCTCTCAATCCAAGATTAATCGTTTCATGTAAGTATCTCAACACATGTAATAAATTGACTTAGAGTATTAATTGAAAAACATATGTCTAGATGGGACTTCACAAAAACATCAGTACCCCAATCAGTTGTCAATACTAAGAGGGATTCACCAAGTCAGTTTCAGCAACTTCTCCACATAGCTTCTTGAAGTTCATATCCATCTGTGTGGCCATGGACTTGCATTCTACCATTCCAAATATTTCCAACAATGTCACCACATAGTTTCCTTGTGAAAGGAAAACTTCACTGGGTCTCAACGACTCCTCTAACCCTAGGAAATAGTGCATCAATTTGAGGTCTTTCATTTCAAATTCAGAGGCCAACTCCCTCTTACACTCTAGCATTAGAGGCTCACCACCCATCACGAATACGTCATCAACATATAGAACCAAAATCAAGGGCATACCTTGTACAACTTTGAACTAGAGGTTTGGGTTGGCATTACTTCTTGTGAATCCAAGCTTCATCAGATAGCTACCAATATAGGCATACCAAGCCCTAGGGGCTTGCTTCAATCCATAGAGAGATTTCTTCAGTCCAAACACATGAGTCTTCATGTCCTATACTTCAAATCCCTATGGTTGCTCAACATATACTTCTTCCTAGAGTATTCCATAAAGAAATGAAGTCTTCACATCCATCTGGTGAAGAGTCCATCCCTAACTAGTAGCCAAGGAAACAATAGATCGAATAAGTGTATCGGAAAACCAATGCAAAGATGTCATCATAATCTTCTCCCTCTTTCTGGGAGAAACCTCTAGCCATGGGCCCCACCTTATGTTTCTTAATGCTCCCATCTCCTCCATTCTTGATCTTGAATAACCATCTAGAATTCACAACAAGATTCCCTTTGGGTCATGGAATCACTTCCCACACATTATTCTTCATAACAGATTTGTATTCCTCTGCCATAACATCTTTCCAAAACCACTCTTTTATTGCTTCTTCAAAGGTGGGAGGCTGAACTTGTATGATGGTGCTCATAGCCACAACATAAGCCTGGTATTGACATGGCTTCTTACTTTCTCTAAAGGTACTTCTAATAGTGGGATGTATTTCATCATCTTGTAATGTATCAAAAAGCCAAAGTGGTCTCTTCCTGGTAGGGAGATCACATGGAGGAGGATCCAAGGGGTTTGTGTGCTCCATGGGATCATCAACAACATCTGTCTCAGGTTCAAGCACAAAAGCACCTTCAAGTAGGTCCATGTCATCATCCTTCTTCTCAACATGAGGATGAGGAATATCCCTTGCATTTCCAAGGGCCATATCTTCATCGAAAGTCACATCCCCGCTAAGTGCAATATTCCTTTGACAAGGCACATATTCTAAAGGATTTAGAATTTTCACAATATCCAACAAACGTACCTTTCTTTCTAGTGGTTCCAGCTTGTTCCTCTTGTCCTTCGGCACATCAAAGTACACAGGGTAGCCAAAGATCCTCAGATGTCCAATGTTGGGCTTCACACTTGTGAACACTTATTTGGGAGTCTTGTCACCTAGAGCTTGATGAGGAATCCTGCACCACAGTGCTTGTAGCTTCACCCCACGGAAACTTCAACAACTTTTGATCACGCAACATGGCTCAAGCAACTTCCATGATGGTTCTGTTCTTTCTTCCATCCACTCCATTTTGTTGAGGATTATAAGCTATGATAGTCCCCTATTTTATCCCAGCATTCTTGCAAAAGTCAATGAACTCGTTTGAAGTGAATTCTCCACCATTATCAGACCTGAAGACTTTGATCCTCTTCCTTGTTTGATTCTTTATGAGTACCTTGCAGTCCTTGAAAATATGAAATGCTTCATTCTTGTGTTTCCAGAAGAATATCCATGTCTTCCAAGAGAAGTCTTCCACAAAGGTTATGTAGTATATATAGCCACCAAGAGATTTTACCAACATGGGTCCACATAAGTCAGAATGTATGACTTGTAGAATGTCACTAGTCATACTCTTGCTAGAAGGGAATGGTCCCTTCGATTTCTTTCCATTTACACATCTCGAACAGACCCCATCATGATTAGCTTGAATCTCGATCATTCCAAAAACCATCCTCCTTACTTTTGGCAGGGCTTCATAGTGAATATGAGCAAACCTTCGGTGCCATAGCTCACTTTGATGATTGCTATCATGTACCAGTGCTTGCACCGGTCTTCCATTGACTCTGTAAAGTCCTTCAATTCTTGATCCTAAAATAAATGCATCCCTCATGTGAAATTCCATAGGCCATGTCAAAACCTTTCCTCTTATAAAAGAAACCCTCATCCATTCATCTTCCAAGGCAGATATAGATACAAAATTTTCTTCAATCCCGGAACATACATAACATCATGTAGACGTACAATTTCACCACAATCCAAATTAAATGAAATAGAACGGAAGCCCTTCACTGGATAAATATAATTATCTCTAAGAATAATCGTCAAATTAATCTCCATCGCAACCATATTTGAGTGAAGTGTCTAAAGGCCCCACTATCTACCAAACAACTATCATACAAATCTAGGGGTGAGGAACTAGGAAGAGAAAAAATAATAAAAAAAATCAGATTAAGTAGCAGCAACCTTATTTCCATAACTTGAATTTCTTGATTTGTTTCGAGGACGATCGCCTTCTTCATGATCATCTCGAGCATCTCTTCTTCTTCTATCATTGAACTTCTTGTTGTTGTTGAAGCCTTGATTGTTGTTATATTTCGACCTTCGAGCCTTTTCTTTTCAGGGCAATCCTAAGCATAGTGGCCATATTTGTGACAATTATACCATTCAACTTTTGACATGTCCCTATCCTTTCTTGATCTTCTATTAGAATCCTTGGATGATGGCAGGCTTCCTTGAATTAGATGGTCTTCCTCTTACTTTCCTCTTCTTATCTTGAGCAGCAAAGGCAGAGGACTCTCCTTCTTCATGCTTTCAAATTCTCCCTTTAGAAATCATCATGGTTTCTTCTTGAGTACACTTGCCAACCAGCGTATCAAATGACGAGAACTTGTCATTGTTTCTTATACTATTTCCCATATTGGAGGAAGACCTTGAAATGCAATGAGTACCATCTCTCTATCAGACGTAGATTCTCCAACAAACAACATTTAATCTCGGAGTTGTGACAATCTCATGAAGTATGATTGCACAATCTCTCCCTTGTTCATCTTGATGTCCTTGATTTTCCAGTCAACGACAAAATGTGATTCAAATTGTTGACCTCATATATCCCAACCAGCTTATCATACATTTCCTTGGACTTCTTCAATGTTGAAATATAAACAACCAAATAATCTTTAAGAGAATCAATGATAATCTTCTTAGCGTTGAGCTCACCTTTCTTGTACTTGGTCTTGATAGCAATAGAAGCATTTTTTGGAGGCTCAAGCACCTTTTCCTTCCACATATTCCAAGACATCATTCTCATCCATGGTCACTTCTAACCTGATCTTCCAACCAACAAAATTCGATGAGTCATTCAACATGTCTCCCTCCTTGAAGCATGAGGTAGACATCTTGACCAAGTAGCTTCTTCCAATTATATTCCTTCAAAGGTGAGCGCTTTTGACTCTGGTCTCCTTGAGCTTGTGTTCACCTTAGCTCTGATACCATGTTAATTTTCTAGTATTTTATGCTTAACACAATCACTTATTACAAATTTTCTTCAATTAGCAATCAATTTATCCAATATACTTCAATCTTCCAACAACAATAAGAAATTGGTGATAGAACAATAACCCAATGCACAATGGAAGACAACCAAGGACAAAAGACACAATATTTGGTCAAAGACGAGGGAAAAACTCCACAAAGGGGAAAACCCTTTAGCAATTCTTCTTCTATTAGATTGTCATCAAATGTTTAATAGAGAGTTACAATGTTCCAATTCATAAACAATGAGTCAAAGTCAAACCTTTGACTATCCAAGAAACCAACCGACCAATATACAAAAGACAAGCCCAAAAGTCAAATCTTGTCAACAAGTCAAATCTGCAATTCTGGTCAAAGTCAACAACAGTAGCAACAATCCCACTAAGTCATCAGTCCTCCAAATAACTCAATCAAACAAGCATTAAATTTGGCCTTCCAAGATTGGTCAAAGGCAATCAAAATAGTGAAACTTCAGCCCATGAAAATTTGGTCACAGTCAACCTTTGACCTACAAAAACCCTAGGTGTACATCTACGGTCAACGTTGGTCAAAGTGCCCAGAAAAACTCTATCAAAGGAGAAGTCAACTCGGCCTCCAAGAACATATCCAAATTCGATCAAACCAAGTAAACACTTGCCAAGTCAACATTGATCAGAGGTTGGCCAAACTGTCCCAATCAAAAAGTCAATGCAGAAAATAAAAAATGCCTTGTTCCCTTCACACATGTGAGCTCAGACCTCCTTGTTTTAAGCATGTACAAACCAATCAAGAGAGAAGATGTGATGTGTTGATGATGCTCCAAAGTGATGTGACATAATGTGCATTTATAGATGCCTTCTTGTCGCCTTAGATGTACACTTAAGTGCAGGAAAAGTTTCCAACCCCACAAGGTATAGTCCTTAAGGCACAATGCTTAGAGCAGGGGTTGTTACCTATTCCCTACTCACTATGTTTAAGCTCTCTCCTAGACAATCTATGGGGGGTAGTCCCTAAAGATGACAATGAAAGGAAAACTTGTTGGAAACAACAAGTTCTAGGATACTAAGGGCAAGGTAATTACCTCTCTATGTAACTTGATTAAAGATTAATTAGCAGGTCTGAAAATTAATGAGCAATGCAAAAGATGGATTCAATTAAGTTCAATATGGTATTTAACAAGATAGACAATGAAAGATCAGTGCCTTATAAACAATGCTCAAGTAAAGATATAATAACACTTGCAAAGTAAGGAATTAATGATCCAAGTTACAAGATAGGCAATGCCGCAAAACAAATGTGAGTCCAAGAGATAACACAAAATTGAAATATGAGCAATAAGATACAACTTGCAAGGTAAATGAAACTCATACTCGAGAGATGCTCAAATAAGATATAACAATTACAATGAACAATGAGATAGACAAGTACAAGTAGATGGAATGCTTTCAAGCAAAGATATGCTCACAATCAACAATATGCCAAATGAGATATGTTTGAATGAATGCAAGGCTAGACTATGTGAGATGCAAGGATCTTGGTTGATTTTAAGTTCTATGCCTAGCCTATGGGTTAATGTCTTCCCCTCAATTTTCAAAACTTGTCTTAGAACAAGGTCGTTGGAAGAAGTCTTAGGGAAGCAGGAAATGGCCTCATTAATGGTAGCTACCCAGGGCTTCTAGCAACCCATGTGTCTACGTTCCTACAAGGGACTAGGCCACAAGAGAACTGCAAGGTCACCTGTTTTAACCATTGTTTATGGGTCAAGCCCTAAGGAATTCCCAATCCACTTTATGATAACATAATGATAAGCATTTAGAGCAAAAAATCAAAATGACATTAGCTTATGGCAATAACTTAATGAAACGATTAAACATTACTCAATGAAACAACAAAAATGTTCTTTAAAATGTTTCTTCACTTGTATCATGACTGATAGAAAAAGTGAGAAACAATTAAGCACAATTAAATGATTGAAGATGATATTGCTAACAAGAAGATAGAAAGAATACTTTTAAATCTAAAATACAAATGAGCTTAAGACATAAAGTTACTCAAATGCAACTAGATTAAATAGCGAATAAAATGGTAAGAACAATTAGAACAATTAGATCGAGTAACAGAGAAGAAATGCAACCCAAGAGATTAGATCAAAGATATAATGCAAATGAAACTACTCCAATGAGATCAAGAAAATACATTAGAAAAAACTAAGCCTAAAACACAAGAGAATCCTCCCTTTTAAACAAGGAGGGGTATACCATGAGAATTTCCCAAGCTCCCTCAAGAAATCAGATATCTTTTATTATGATTACAATGAGAGAAACCCCTTAGACAGATATAGAGGGCTTTAAAATCCTCAAGGAGAGTTTTCAAAATTACACAGTAAACACTAATGCCTCTCCTCGAGAAAAAAAAAAATTAATGGGAAAATTTACAAGACTTTTATAGTGAAATACAAGAAAAATTCCTCACGCAAATCTGAACTGATTTTTCACTAATATATCAATTTTGAAAATTTCTTGTCTCAAAGTAAGGGAGGAAGGCAAATGGAACAAGAAATGCCCTGGTTCTGCTCTCGGCCTGTTGAAAGACAACGTCAATAAAACTAAATTCCAGGCTCAAAATGATAAGATTGAAAACCTATGAAGGTATACTTTCTCTACAAGACAGCAAATCTGCAAAAAAAATTTACCAGAAAACATAAAAACCCTCGCGGCTTAAGGAGAGAATATATTTGCAATAAAAAATTATATCAGAGATTCAGCCTCAGAGTGATCCTTTTCACTAGATCGAATATTGAAGAAATGGGCTTTAAATATTTATTAAAAAAAATTATTCTGGAGAAAACAAAATATTTTATTGCTTGTGGCATAGTGAAATATGCCCGAGATATTGCTTAGGGCTTCCTTGAAAAAATTTGATTTTTCGCTCTGCAAAAATTTGTTCAAAACCCCAAGTCTTTCCCAAATCAATCCTGAAGAAATTTGTTTCAGAAAATTTATAAAATTTCGTTATGTTAAAACCATTGAAGATAACTCGATTTTGAAGAAAGAATGTGTTGGAAAAAATAACTATGTTTGGTCTTCAATAATCTACTTGAGCCGTTATGTAATTTACTTGTCAAAAGAACAAAGAAAAGAATTTCTATTATTATTATTATTGTGACTTATTAAAACACGAGTTTCATGCTTGGGTCACTATTTTTCAGGTCAAAGTCCCCATTCAAGACTACTAGGATTTATTATGAGTCTAGAATTATTGTACATTTAAAGAGACCCTTCTTGGGCTTTTGAATGATGTATATTGGTTAAGTATTGAGTCAAATATAAATTATGCAACCTCCACACCATGTAGGCCTAAGGGAAGATCAAGTCGGCCTAAGAACCCATTCGACCCCACCAGAAGCCAATAAAAGGAAGGACAACGAATTCATTTGGTGCATCACTTCTCATTCTCTCTCTTCTGGGCAGATGCGCGAAAATCTGTTTGTCGGGTAGAAGTGCAAAGTAGGAGGCTGGGAAACTCTGTTGTTGGGAAGCCGAAGGGAATGTGAGTTTCGGGGAGTCTAAAGAGTCAAGGAAAATCGAAATTTTGATTGTGGTCTCTCTCTGTTTTGTGCTCTTGATTGGGAGAACGAAGTCTCCCAATTTGGATCTCTACCAAAATCCGTGAGCTGTTGCAAGTCGGTGCATAGTCGAAGTGGCTAGAAAGGGATCAATCTTCTGGAGGCTTACTTGGTATGGAGGGAAGGTCTGGTCAACGTCTAGGGCGAAGAGTCACAAAGAATACTATTGAAAAGAAGAATTACTTTGACTAGATTTTCCCCTCGAGGGGGGTTTTGCCCTGGCATGTGCCTACATCTTGTGTTCATTGTTTTATGTCTGGATGCTTTGTGTAATTACTTGATGAACTAAAGAAAGAAGATATAAAGAATTATAATAGAAAATAACATCACAAGCAATTATCAAGATCGAAAAAATCTTTACTGCCTTTCTGATTTTCCAACATGGTATCAAATCTTCGATGAAGAAAGAAGAAAAATGCATATCCATTCATAGGCACTAACTCAGGGAAGGAGTCTATTATATTCAAGGAGAATGCCTAACTCAATCAAGGGTGAGAACAAAGTTGAAGGGGAATCTAACTTAAAATCCTAGACGAAGAGGATTGACCTAATCCTCGAGAAGAACAAGGTATTAGATCTGGTTAAAGGGAATGTAAAGAAGCCTACAGAAGATGTCAGTGATGCTGAAAAGGCGAAATTCATGGATTTAGAATTGGTGGCCATGACTCTGATGGTAGAAGGAATAAAAGACAATCTTGTCCCATTCATAGCTAAGATCGATCATGCTCAGGAGATGTATGAAGTCTTGTCGTTCACTATTAAGGACATTGGTCAAATAGCAAGTTTGAAGAATGAGCTGAGGACTACGAAGATGACTAAAGAAGATACTGTGGAAACCTTCTTTGTGAATATAGCTAGACTCAGGGATGCCCTCTTGGCCATTAATGAGATTGTTCCAAAGAAAAAGATACGTATCTCATGTCTTTTCAGTTTCGAGTTTATGTGCTCATTTAGTTTTGATTATATTGAAGTACTGATCACCTTTCTCCCGTTGTTGTCCTAGGAAAACATCCAAAAGGAGGAGGATCTATCAAGACAAGGTTAGTCAAGAAACAAAGGTATGCTTTGAATTCATTGATTAAAAATACTATTCATTTGATAATCTATTACTAACCTTGCTATGACTAGCAGTATTGAATCCTAGTAATTCTTGTTTGGGTGATTCATCTCTTCATAAATCTACCCACCCCACTCATATATGATTTGGTAGAACCCTAGATAGGTTCTAGAAAACCCTAATCGAAGGGTATGCTGTTGTGAATGTCTGAAACCATAAACTAATTAGGGATATTGTGAAAATGCTAGTTGGAGTCTCTATTGATGATTTCATGTTTGGGATTTTGGTATGATTGGGAAATCCTACCTTGTTAGGATGGAATAATCAGATCTAAAATCCCAGAACCTTTGAAGTTTTGGTAATATAGGGTTTGTTATGTTTCCACTTTGGAACCCTAGCTCATTGGGGTTTGGTCGAATGTGTGTTCTACATTAGAACCCTAGCTCATTGGTGTTTGGTGGAATGTGTGCTCTACATTTTAACCCTAGCTCATTGGGGTTTGGTGGAATGTGTGTTCTACATTGGAACCCTAGCTCATTGGGGTTTGGTGAAATGTGTGTTCTACATTGAAACCCTAACTCATTAGGGTTTGGTGGAATGTGTGAGCAAGACCCTTATATTGTCTTAGAATTGATTTATTTGGTATGTGTGTGTTGTCTGATCAAACCCTAGTGTAATCAAAATGATTATGTGTCTAGCTATTATTTGATATTGTTGTGAAGTTGGGTTTGACTAACACATGATATGAAATGTATGTTTCATGATGATGAAATCTAGCCATATAGAGATATGTCTTTTTGGTTGAATCCCTAGCTTAGTCTAGGGCAAATTTATTAATGCTATTGCACATATGATATGCTTATGTATGGTTATGGATTCCTAGATACATGTGGTGACCTAGTCAATGATGGTCACGAGTCTTGAGATTTAATGAAGTCCTTGTGTGAAATTCTAGGATGTTGATGCTTGGGAATATAGGGTGTTATAGCTAAACCCTAGTGAAGTTAAAAGTTGTTTAGTATGTAACAATCTGAAATCTATAGATGATTGTTGGCAAATGAAAATTTGGGGTTTGGCAATTAAACCCTAGTAGTGACATTGTCTAGTGTGAAATATAACAATCTGAGATTTATGCACGTAACGATTATTGAGATTGGAAATCTAAGGCTTTGGAATTAAACCTTGATCAAAGTATAAATCTCTAATGGATGTTGACAATATGATAATTTGAGATTTGTGAAGAAATTGTTGAAATTTGAATTTTTGGTTGAGTATGATGATTGTTCAGAATCTGGGGTTTGCAAATAACCTTAGTAGTCTAGTTGGTCATGTTAGTGACTGATTGATGGTTGATTGAAAAACTAGGGGCTTGGAACTAACCCTAGTGGGAAATGGTAAAGTTGATGACTAACTTGTGATCGACTTTGATTGATTTGTTTATATGAAATCTAGGATTTATATGAATCCCTAGCGAGAAATCTAGCATAAGTATTTTGAAAGGTTGTTAGATGCTTTGAAGACCTATATTTGTTTTGAATTGTTTCGAGGGTTTGCTATATGTTCTAGTAAGGTATGTTATACCTTTAGAAGACACGGTTGAAACCCTAGATGGAATGAATAATCTTATGAAGGAGTCTAGGGTGTATAAAGTCCCTAGCAAGATGTTGAAGAGTATATGTCTCTTGCTAATAATTAAGTTTGGGTATCTCATATGAATAAAGTTTAAATGCTTCTGTGTTTTTGATATGGCTAACATCATGCTTCTATAGTTTTGGTTGTACTTACTATTTAAGTTGTGCAAGTACACAATCTTCAACTTGCTGAAGATGCTCGATGTGACATACAAGTTATGCGAGTACACAATCTTCAAAATGGTGAATATGCTCGATGTGACAAGCCAGTTGTGCAGGTACACAATATTCAACTTGGTGAAGATGCTCGATGTGACAAGCAAGTTGTACAAGTACACTATCTTCAACTTGGTGAAGATGCTCGATGTGACAACAAGCTGTGTAGGTACACAATCTTCAACTTGGTGAAGATGTAAAGAGCATGATGGGGATGATGATAACTCTGATGAAATGATTTGAAGCCACAAAAGATTCTCTAATGTCGAAAAGAAGAATTTGATCTCCCGGAGGAAGCATGAATAGAAGAAGATCTCCCTAAGATTAAGAGGGAGTCTAGAGGTTGAGAGGGAGTGACAAATATGGTTCTCTGCTTCATGTTTCATGCACTAGACCAAGACTAACAACCATAAGTCTGATTGAAGGCCATAAGTAGGAAAAGGAAATTGGAGAATGCATTTTGTAGTGTTGCTGAAAGAAGGAAAGCAGGATCCGATTGAAGAATATGTTGTTGCATCTGAAGTGGAAAGTAAAACATATGATCAAGGAATCTTTTTCGAAGATTTGGTTGATAGTCCTACTATGAAAAGATGAGAAGCAACATTTGTTGTCTGTAAGACCCTGGAAGTTTCTATTTGATTATGTACATGTGAAAGAATGGGGTTGTGTTTGTACAAAGGAATCTATCGAAGGAAAGCAAGTCAATGAACAATCAATTTGATTGGGAGAGATTGGTTATTCTTGATCTGCCGGATCAAGGGGTATTGAGGCTTTGTGAGTGAAGCATTTCCTGCGAAGACATCTTACTGACACTTTGTGTTGATGTCTGAGTCCCTGAAGTTTGAAAGGTGGTGTTGATTATTGAGCTCTATTTGGTTAGAAAACCTGGATTTTGGATTGGTAGTTAGCAAGTAAGCCTCATGGTACCTAGAGGCGTTGAAAGCCTGAGTCCACCTTAGTCCCGCCTAGATTGTCCTAGTCAGAAACCTAGTCCATGGCATTGCAGTGCCTAAATTTTTGAGTGATTGGTTGGATAGGTTGCCCTGGTCAGGAATCTAGTCCATGGCATTGTGGTGCCTAAATTGTCAAGTGAATGGTTGGATAGATTTCCCTTGTCAGGAATCCAGTCCATGACATTGCAGTGCCTAAAGTTCTTCATGGTTCATATGGCATTCCGGTGCCTAAACTGTCGAGTGAATGGTTAGATAGATTGCCCTTGTCAGGAATCTAGTCCATGACATTGCGGTGCCTAAAGTTCTTCATGGTTCATATAGTTTGAGATCTTCCATTGTATATGTACATTATGAATATCTCCCTAGTTAAGAGGGATTGTTGGAAGAAGTAACTATGTTCGGTCTTCAATAATGTAATTGAGTCATTATATAATGTACTTGTCAAAAGAATAAAGAAAAGAATTATTATTATTATTATTGTGACTTATTAAAGCATGGGTTTTATGCTTGGGTCACTATGTTTTTGGTCAAAGTCACCATTAAGGACTTCTAGGATTTATTTTGAGTCTATAGAATTATTGCACATTTAAAGAGACCCTTCTTGGGCTTTTGAATAATGTAAATCAGTTAAGTATTGAATTAAATATGAATTATGTAACCTACACACCATGTCAGGCTAAGAGAAGATCAAGTCAATCTAAGGACCCATTCAACCCCATAGGAAGCCTATAAAAGGAAGGACAACAAATTCATTTGGTGCATCACTTCTCATTCTCTCTCTTTTGGGCAAAAGTGCGAAGTAGGAGGCTGGGAAAGTCTGCTGCCAAGAAGCCAAAGTGAATGCAACTTTGGGAGAGTCTAAGGAATCAAGGAAAATCAAAATTTCGGTGGTGGTCTCTCTCGGTTTCGTGCTTTGGATTCACAGAACGAAGTCCCCCATGTTGGACTGACGAAGTGAAACTCTCTAGCAAAAATCATAAGCTACCTAGATGTGTTACATAACTTTATAAACATACTTGAACCATTTTTACATAATGGCCCGTGGGGTTGCAGAATTTGACTACAATTGAAGACCAAACGCTGCATAATGATGATGAAATCTGAAGAAAAAAAAATTGACTGCTCTAAAATGTACTCTACTATAGGATAGTTGACACTTGAGTGGTCAACATGCCTCAAGGGGTCGAATTAGCTTACCCAGGTTGACTTGTACTTTTGTGCAAGGGTTCCACATTAAAAATACTATTTTTCCTTCACCAAACTAAATTCTTCCAAGGGCTAGTAGGGATTTCTCTAGATGTGGAAGGCTCTCCTATGGAGGGAATTTCTCTACGCGCTACCAAATTAACAAGACAAGAGAGAGGCTTTCCAGTTGAGGCGTATGGTTAGTGCACAAGTTGGCGAGTGCAAGGTTAGGGATGACATGGTCTACTGCAAAGGTAGCATATGTTCCAACCCTAAGTACACACTTAGGAGATGATCACGAGGGATTTGCATGATATAGCTTCGGCAGGACATTCTGAGGCATAGCGGATGGTAGACCACTTTTACAAGAGGGAATGTAGGCTCTATGCAGTATTTGGGAGCATCATCAAGAAACGAGATAACAAAGTTCGTTGTGTGATTTGACAAGAACAGGGCAATTTAGCATGCACTAGGTTGATTATCAAAACATAGTTTTCATCTGTTGATTGCGATGTTGCAAGACCCTCCCCTCCAGGTCTAAAGACGGAACCACGTCTCGTATAGATCTGTCGCCGATCCTCTAACAAAACCATAGATCCAAAAATCAGATCTACAGTTCTGCCATTTTCCAGCAATTCGTAGAAAATCAAAACCGCACGGCCCAATCTACAAATCCAAAAACAGATCAACCATGAACCATGGAGGTTCGGGCACGGATTCATAGTGGATCATGAGTCGCTCAGGAGGCTGATGGATGATTCTGCAAGTGCCACATTTCTATTTTTTTCGTTAAGGTGTGTTGAGGTTGGGTTAAAGTGAGTTTATTGTTGTTGAAAATAGAGAAACTTCGGGATGAATTTCCCTTTGGAAACCCTATTGCCCCAAAGGAAAACCAATATAGCCCAAGCTAGATTCAAATTTGGTCAAAAGAAGAATTAAAGGATTATTGTTTAATGTGGTCAAAGAAAATATTATTATGAATAACTTGAATTCAATTATTTCCCTCCAAAAATTATATGTCAACCCTCAAATAGAAGAAGCCAGCTCATCTTCAAGAGGTGACTGTTGCTATGATCATTCATCTATGTATTGGAACTAATTCTTCGTCATTCGACATGAGAAACATTCGGATTTTTCTCTATAGCTCGTTGATCTATGGATCTCGCATTCCATGGCTTTACATCTAAGGTTTTGTTCTCATACTCTAAGGCACACAATTTTGGAAGCTCAAAAGACTATTTGTTAATCGAATTATACAATGGTTCATCATACTCAAAGGCACACATTTAAATTACAAAGGCACATTAATGATCACTAAGGAATGCAATTGTGGAAGATTGTGGTTCATATATATTTGAGGTATATATGTCTCTCTCTATGACTCAGCTTGCATTACAGTTTGGACTATGACTCGACTTGCATCACAATTATGTATGGTTCGTATAACTTTCCCTATGGTTTACATTTAGAGTGATTGGCTAGTATTACCTTCTCTGGGGTGCACATTCATTATAGTTGATCATATACTCTTCTATATAGGCTCAATATGATCACGTAGCTTGCATTTGGTATCATTACATCATGCATAACATAATGGTTCACCTTTCTTACTATAGGCTCGCTCTCCTATCTATGTGATTCACAAATATATTGTATGGCAATACTTTGGGGACTTATGGCGGACAACACTATGATATGGCAAACAACACTATGATATGGCAGATAACAGTATGACATGGCAGACAACAGTATGACATGATATATGGTAGACAACACTATGATATTATATGTCAGACAAACATTAATGTATGATACATAACAATGTCCTTGCGTTTAGTAATATATGATGATGAGATATATGGCAATGTAAGCTTCAGCGTATTTAAGACGACATGGTTTGGAAGACAGTTTCCTATGGATGAGATGCATTGTTATATGACAAAGATTTTGGATGTGACTATTGTAATAATGATAGTATGATGGTGAGTACCCATAACCTTGTATGATGGTGAATGGAAATAACCTTGTATTACAATGACTTTTCTATTAAGATATATGAAGGCAGTAAGATATATGATGACAATGCTTCTATGACAGTAGTGACCCTAACTATGATGACAGTGACCATGCTATTATGAAGACAGAGACATGGATATGAGACAGTGACTTGTTTGATCGTTTAGTTCACAAACATAGGTGTGAACTGACTTGGGTATTCCCTAGGATGCCTAATGTGATTATCTTATTGTATGTTGTATCTCAATTGAACAATTGATGAATATCTAATAAAAGAAGAATTTGGTTAGGTTTTTACCCTTGTGGGGTTTTTCCCTGGTCTCTAAAGTAAGCCTGATGGTACCTAGAGGAGCTGAAAGCTTGAGTTCACCTCAGTCCCACTTGGATAGATTGCCCTGGTCAGGAAACTAGTCCATGGCATTGCGGTGGCTAAATTGTTGAATGACTGGTTGGATAGATTACCTTGGTAAGGAATCTAGTCCATGGCATTGCGATGCCTAAAGGTTCTTCATGTTTTCATATAGTTTGAGATCTTCCATTGTATTTGTACATTTTGAATACCTCCCTAGTTAAGAGGGAGTTTTGGAAAATGTAACTATGTTTGGTCTTCAATAATGTACTTGTCAAAAGAAAAAAGAAAAGAATTTTTATTATTATTATTGTGACTTATTAAAGCATGGGTTTCATGCTTGGGTCACTATGTTTTAGGTCAAAGTCCCCATTGAGGACATCTAGGATTTATTCTGAGTTTATAGCATTATTGCACATTTAAAGAGACCCTTCTTGGGCTTTTGAATAATGTAAATCGGTTAAGTATTGAGTCAAATATGAATTATGTAACCTCCACACCATGTCAAGGTAAGAGAAGATCAACTCGACCTAAGGACCCATTTAACCCCACAAGAAACCTATAAAAGGAAGGACAACAAATTCATTTGGTGCATCACTTCCCATTCTCTCTCTTACAAGCAGAAGTGCGAAGTAGGAGGCTGGGAAAGTCTGTTGCCAGGAAGCCAAAGTGAATCTGAGTTTGGGAGAGTCTAAGGAGTCAAGAAAAATAGAAATTTTGGTGGTGGTCTCTCTCGCTTTCTTGCTTTGGATTCATAGAATGAAGTCTCCCATGTTGGATTGTTGTTGGAAGCCGTGAGCTACCGCAAGTTGATACATAGTCAAAGTGGCTGAAAAGGGATCAGTCTTCTAGAGGCTGACTTGGTGTGGAGGGAAGGTCTAGTCAAGGTCTAGGGTGAAGAGTCTCAAAGAATGCTATTGAAAGGAAGAATTACTTTGACTGGGTTTTCCCCTCGAGAGGGGTTTTTCCCTCGCATGTGCCTACATCTTCTGTTCACTGTTTTATGTGTTGTTGTTTTATGTAATTACTTGATGAACTAATGAAAGAAGATATAAACAATCGTAATATGTTAAAATTGGCAACTAGGGCCAAACTCCATGTGGTTCATATTATTTATGGCAGTTGATATTTTTCTTGGATTCCTCTCATCGAGAGGTGTAGGATTGATTTAAAGATCATCCGATTCCGACATGTATTCATGGAGATATGAATTTATTTGTGTTATGTGACAATTCGTCAAGGTCGGCCAGCAACCAAATTACCCCAACTTATCCTCAACGTTTTATTATAAATAGAAGAGGACCTCAAGTCATTTTCTACACACACCTCTTGTGATCTCTCTCTTCATTTGTTTGGGTTTTGGTGAAAGAGATATATAGAGGGAGTGCTCTATACGCTATCATGAAGGATACCTCTACGTTGCCCTAATGAAGATCAAGATTCCGCCGTGCAGAGACCTATGCGCTGCCCTAATGAGATCTAGATGCATTCCTAAAGCAAGAGTCTTAGAGGGAGTGCCCTAGACTTATACGCTACCCTAAATTACAGTTCTAGGAGGAGACACCTCTACACAGTCAAGAAGGGTTCCATATGCAGCAAGAGGAGGTACTTATATGCAGAAAAGGAGAGGCTTCTATCTACAACATTTAAGTGTGTCTTAGCCACAGAGAAAAGAGGGATCTAGCAGCAGTCCTAGAAGGGAGCTCTAGCCCTAGACATTGTCAAAAGGGAGCTTCAATTCTCAGCCAAAAAGGCTCTAATTTGTAGCCTAATCAAAGGAGACCTAGCCGTTGTTCTATTTAGCTCTAGCCGCAGTCAAAGTAGAGACCTACTTGCTATCCTAAGGAGCTTCTATACACAACCCTAATCAACAACACAAGGAGGTCTAAAACACAATCATCCATACGCTATCAAGAGGCTCCTATACACTGGCATAAAAAGGCCTTAAACGCAGATGCCCTAGCTGCAATTTGTGCCCTCATTCTACAACCAAGGTGACACTAAATCACAACTGATAAAGGAAGTCTTGCTACTGTCTCAATGGAGAAGTCTAGCTATAAAGGAGGTCTTAGATGGAGCTAAATTTGCAGTCCTTAAGTGCCTTAACCACAGGTCAAGAAGAGAACTTCATCTGTTGTCAAAGGAGCCTCTCAAGCACAGGGAACACAACAAGAAAGTGACTTATCAAAGCGTTGAGATGCATGGATAAACAAGCATGTTTGTTGTAGGTAAAGGAAGTTGATATGAACATGCTTTAAGGACTATCTACTAAATGGATAAGTCATTGTTATGCAATAGAGGAATGTATTGAAGTCTACGCCTTTGTGTTGCTGCGTTAATGATATTTTAAGGACATTTGCTTCAGAGATGCTAAGTGTTAGGTCATAGGCCATAGCATCATAGCAAAGAGGTTTCTTGGGGCTGTTGTCTTAGGATTGGTTGCAGACTGTTCAGATCATCCATTCACCACAATCAAGGGAATTTGGGGTTGCATCTAGAATTTCTGGAGCAGCTAGCAATTGGAGGAATGTTGCATCAGGATATGATTGAAGACTGTCATAATGATGTACCTTCTGCTGTTGTCATAAAATCTCAGATTTATGTATTTGTACTCTCTCTCTCTCTGTTGAACTATTGAAGAATATAAGACGAATTGATCAAGGGTTTCCCCACATTGGGGTTTGTCCCTAGCTGGTGCCACATCTTATGTCCTCTTATGTTGGCTTCTTTTCTGTTGTTTATTTTTATGTTCTATCTGCACTTTACTATCATGCTGAGGTAATTGCTAATTTGAATATTGTCATTGAGCTAATATGAAAAATTGAAGCAAATTGCGCTAAGTATAGAGCGTACCTAAATTTAACATAATAGCAAGTAACATCACAAGTAATTATGAAGATCAAGAAAATCTTTACTGTCTTTCTAATTTTCCAACAAAATGAGCGCTCAAAAATGCTTTCGGCTAGGTAAGAAAAGGCTCAGGATTTTTGATTAAATTTTATGAAAAATTTATAATTGATTTTCTCAAATTTCAAAACCTCAAACCAGTGATGCAAAAATTGCGATTTTAAGTTTTTTGCGATTAATTTTTTATATTTTATTTTAATTTTTAATTTTTTTATTTTTTTCGCGATTTTTTTCAAAAAAATCGTGAGTTTTTGAAATAATCACAATAAAAACAAAAAAAAATTGTGATTCGATGCATAGTTATCGCTGGGCCGGCGGACAGCAAGTTTATAAGACCAAAAAATGATTTTTTTAAATTCATTTGGACAGACAGCGGCAACGACGTGGTTTGGGAGTGACCTAGGAGAAAAACCTTGGTCGATTGAGAGCCGATTGGAGGAGAACAATGGATTGAGAGTTAGGAGGAGAGGAATTTTCTCCAGCAAACCAGTATGGGCACCAAATTTATGTGTTTTGTAACTTTGTTTTGGTTTTTTTTTATGTTTTTGGTTGGGTTTGGAATTTGCATAACCCATTGTTTATCAAATATTTTTGAATTGATTTGATGGGGTTTTTGTTTGTTAAATTGTCAAAAATTCCATGTGTTTTGTCACATTACTCATGTATGTAATTTTTTTTAATTTTTGTAACTTGCAATCCTTAATTTGCCATAGGTTCGCCATTTAAATTCAAAATTCAAACTTCATCTTACAAATTTAAAACTCAAGAGTCAAGAGTTCAACCAAGTTACAAACATGCCAAGGAAATTGGACCCTCTGTGGGAATTTGGTGAACCTGATGGAGGGTTTGATAGAATAAACTTGTCTTCCAAGTTGTGTGGGAAACATATGTTGGGGGGTTATAGATTGAAGTATCAACTTGCACAAATCCCTGGATTTGATGTAGGGCCTTGCAAAAATACAAATTCGGAAATCATCCGAAAAGCCATGAGATCATTGGAAAATTTAGAGTACAATAGGGAGACCAAAGCAAAAATGAAGAAGCAACTAACAAAGACTATGTTAGGCTCAAGTGAACAAGGGAGTGACACTGGTTCTACTTCAGCATCAATATCTACAACCAACCCGGTAGCTGCTTCATCATTTTTTGTTCCTAGAACCACACCTAGTTCACAACCATCTATCACTTCAATGCTTAAAAAAACCAAGAAAGAACAAGTTGACAAGTTGTTGGCCAAATTTTTCCTTTGGAGTGAAATTTCTTTCAGCATTGCAAGGAATAATCCATTTTTCCAGCTTGCTATTGATGTTATTGCAACTGTTGGCCCAGGGTACAAAATCCCTTCTTATGATGACTTTAGAGGATGGATTCTTCAAAATGAAAAGGTTGATTGCACCAAAAGATTGGAGGAGTTTAGGGCATCATGGGCACAAACATGATGCACTGTGATGTCTGATGGTTGGACCGACCAAAAGGGGAGAACCCTTATAAACTTCTTGGTTAGTTGTCCCAAGGGGACAATGTTTATGAAATCTGTTGATACATCTTCACATATCAAAGATGCAAAAACTTTATGTGATTTGCTGGATGTGTTTATTTTGGAGGTGGGTGCAAAACATGTTGTCCAAGTCATAATGGATAACGCTGCAAATTATGTTGTTGCTGACAAGATGCTTATGGAGAGGCATCCTACTTTATTTTGGACACCTTGTGCTGCACATTGTATTGATTTAATGTTGGAGGACATGGGGAAATTTCCTTTGTCAAAGATATTGTTGAGTCATCAAAAAACATTACAAAATTTATATATAATCATACATCTGTGCTTAGCTTGATGAGAAAATTCACCAACAACAAAGAGTTGGTGTGCCCTGCCATTACACAGTTTGCCACCAATTTCATATCTCTTCAACCCCTCTTGAATTCTATGTGGGATATGAAGAGAATGTTTCTTTCAGAGGAGTGGCGTGCTTTGACAATGAGCCGCAAACCAGAGGGAGAGGTCATATGCAGATTAGTTTCATACCAGGAAGAGTTCTAGGCGGGAGTGCAGGAGGTGTGCACCGTTACTAAACTTTTGGTAAAGGTTCTTCGATTAGTTGATGGTGAGAATCCCGCAATGGGCTATTTGTACGAGGCCATGGACAAGGCCAAATAATCCATTCAAGCCTACTATGATGATAAGGGAGATGAGGGGTTTCAGAGACAACTCCTATGGGAAGTGATTGATGAACGATGGAACAACACACTCCATCGTCCCATGCATGTTGCACAGATCTACCTGAACCCCGCATTTTCTTACCCATGTGGGTTCGTATTTGATGCTGAGATCATGGTTGGATTCTTAACCTATGTTCAGAGGATGGTGTGATCTCCGACAGAACACACAAAAATCTCCAAAGAAATTGAGACATACAGGATAGCAAGTGGCACATTTGGCTTTGACATGGTTGTGACTGATAGGACGACTAAAATGCCATATATTTTTTAGTTTGTTTCAAATTTCATTGTCTCTTCAAGTTCATAACTTCATACTTTGCTTCAACTTTCAAATTTCATTTTTTTCTTATGTTTATTTAAAATTTTATTTGTAATTTTGTTGTAAATGCATGGTGGAGAATGTATGGTGCCAGGGTACCCCTTCTGAAAAAGCTTGCCATTCGAATCCTCAACCAAACATGTAGCTCCTCAGGATGCGAACACAACTGGAGTGTATTTGAAAAAATACACAACAAGAAGCGCAACAGGTTAAACTTAAAACTTAAAATATTGCAAATTTCCAAATAATTTTTTGAATTCATAAATTTTTTTTTTTTTTTTTTTTTTTTTTTTTTTTCATGATCTTTGTACAGGTTGGAGTCCCAGCGACTTAATGACATGGTCTACGTTTATTACAATCTTCGATTGTGGGTGAGGCAACTTGAGAGGATACCTGATATGGAGGCCATCTCATTGAATGGGATTGACACCACTGGTGCATGGAGGTTTGAGGTCGAAAGGCCTCTCATAGAGTCTGCCGATGATTGGTTAGGGCAGGAGGTAGTGGAGGGGGAGGAGGAGGAGGAGGAGGAGGCGGAGCAACAAGAGGAGGAGCTGACACCACCTACCCAGGCTACCCCTGCCACCAATAGAGGACGTGGTCTACCTCCTATAGCTCCTAGTTCTTTAGCTTCTATAGCATAGTAGAGTCCACTGCCAACTCCACCGACATTTACATCTAGAGGGAAAGGGAAAGCTATTGCATTTTCTCGCAAGAGGGGCAAAGGAAATCAATAGTATTAGACTTTAGTTATTTGGTTCATTTCATTGTATATGACATTATGACTCATGATATGACTCATGAGATACATTATTATATTTTTGTTGATATTTTGACGCTGAGTTGGGACTCAGGAGTCAGGACTTACTATTCATGACATGATTCATTGTAATGTGTGATGTAGCACTAGAAATGATATTACACATCTTATATATTAGTTCTTTTATCATATTTATGTGTTAATGTATTTATTTTATATTGTAGATGCTTTAGATATTAAAAAAATTGAAAAAAATGGATATTTTTGTATTTTATGATTTTTACGATTTTTCCCGATTTTTTTCCCTTGCCGATAATATCCTAATAACGATTACTGCAACATTGCATCAAACCCTGTGAAAAAATTCACTTTTTCTATGCGAAACAAATTTGAGGGTTAGTTGTTTGACACCAAAGGAAAAACAAACTTCCTAGGGCCTATGACTTTAGCTAATTTACTGCTCACAATATGGGCATTGCCTATACTGAAAATAAACCGAAAATCTCCTTGTGTCCCTGCAAAAATTTGTATTAGAACTGCACAAAAAAGTTCTTTGAGCCTCAAGTAAATTTCCAAGTAAATCTGAAGCCAAACACTTGGAAAATTTTATAAAAATTTGCGAAGAATTTAAACCCTGAATTTTTTGATTTGGAGGCAGAGATAAGCCTCAAGAATTACTCTCGTCCATCCATCAAAATAGGCCCTAAAATCTGCATCTAAAACCCTTGCAGCCCTCTAAAGAAATTATAAATTAGTTTAAGGCCCTTTCAAATTTGGATCCCCTGCCAAAATCGAAGCTTCAAGAATTTGGAAATTATGATAAGACCCTGTCAATCTGAATTTTAAAAATTGGAAACCCTAGTGGCTAGGGTTTTTCAAATCAAATGAAAATAAAAGGGTTTGACAATAGGGGCTTTATAAAAAAAATTAATCTAAGTCTTTGCATCTCAAATTCCACCTGCAAAATATTTATCAAGAGATCCAAACCAAAATCCTCAACCTTGTCTTCAGATCTGCAAAAAAAGACTAAGAAAAATCCAAAGAAATATGTACAAGATGAATAAAATTATGCACAAGGGTTAGATCTATATACAAATTCATTCACAAATAATTTATAGGAGCTAGCTCAAGGAGTACAAGTACAAATTTGCTCCTTGATCAGCCACATATAAGCTCTATATTAGCAGATGTATTCAATAAAAGAACAATAATTAAGAAAAGGGATTAGATAAATAAGTTTTCAAAAGTCAAGGCCAAGAAACCCGCAACAAAAATAATATAGAATGATAAGCCTTTCGAAGATTATAGTGTGGGTTCTTCCACAATGTGCTCAAGAGTTGGTTACTTCAATCAAAAACATCCCCTCATGCTTGAGATCTGATTCAAACGATTTCTACACAACTTCAAAATAAATTGTTAGATCCATAGGGGTTAGATAGTATAATGAAAAGGAAGTCCAAGGGATTTAACTGAAAATCCACTAAATACATCCAAATCTAGAATATTTCTCTAACCCAAATACCGGTGCAAGATAACTATACACCAATAAATCTATGAAAGCAAATGGAAATAACAATTAAAATTATTACCAGTAGAATATTAAGCACATAATGAGAAAATCGTATCATAGTTGCGGAAGAAGAACACCACAAGATTAACCGCAAATTCTTCGTTATATTACTCAAAACCACTGTGGAGCTTCTAGAGCCAAGGGCTCATTTACAGTGATCAGACACTGATCAAAGATGTTACAATGAGGACCTTAGAGCTCAATTTATAGGAAAAAATGAGATAGTTAGATCCCTCTCCAACTAAAAATGGCTAGGTCCAATGAGTTGCACAAATTTGACTTGATCCTAAAATAAAACAACTAGTTGAATGCTTAATCCATGTCAAAATAATCTTGTTCCTTGATTGAAAGAGAAGAAATCAATTTTCTTGGAAATGAAGTAGATCCCGTTACAAAAAATATTTTTCCTCGAAATTTTCTCATTCAACTTAACCACCTTGGACCCAAGAAATTTCATTTTCCTTGAATAAATTATTTTTCCTGGCCAAACAAATTTTTCTGAGATTTTTCTTTGCCTTATTTGTGGAGATTCCATTCTTGGGAAGCACACATCCTTTTTTAATATTTTTCACTTGGAGTGAATTTATTTAATTCTAATTTCCTGACCAATTTCTAACTAATTGTTTGCCATTTTTTGGCGGAAAATGAAAATAATAAAAATTTGAGGGGATAAACATATTTTTCAACCCTCACAATGTGTCCGAATAGAAATTTGAGGGGTTGAGGTTTGGTTTTGATTACTCATAACCCCATCAACTTCTATCAACATTATAGTTTACATTTACATCAAAATAATTATTAAAATCCCGACCAGTGGAAATTTTAATAATTAAAATTAGACACTTAGACTCAACCAAATTCTGTGAGACTCTGGACATGATGTAGTATGGCATATTACATCGAATCTATACACTAGGTATTGCCAAAGACTTCACAATCAAGCCCCACTCTAGCTTTGGGGTATATTTGGGAGAAAAACTTAACCAACTATATGTAGATGAAAAATACAAATAATTAACTAAGGAAAAAAACTCCCGAGAGTGAAACTCTCTAGCAAAAATCTTAAGCTACCTAGATGTGTTACATGACTTTCTAAACATACTAGAATCATTTTTACATAATGGCCCGTACTGTGACCAAAGACCACCTAATCCGCTTGAACATATTAATTTGGTTGATGATGCTCTGCCTTATTGTCGGGCTTGTGATGCTCTTCATGAGGAGGCTACTTGCCCCATAGTTAGAAGGATTTTGGATAATGGAATGTTTGGGGCAGATAATCAAATAAATGTAGTGGGTAAAGAGTTTTCTTTGTCTATGAAAGACTGGATGGAAGTTAAGGAAAACAGTCGAGATGTTATGCCTCCAACATCAGCTTTTAGTATAATAATTTTGAGAATGAAGATGATATGATGGTTAAATTATATGGTGAAAAGCTTTCTCCAGAGCGAATCATGGAAATTGCTAAAGATAAGGGTTGAACTTATCAAAGAAGGGATAAAGATCAAAGCGGGAATGAAATTTCCCCTTGAATTTTTAACTCGGGTTCAAACTCTGGATTAGATGTCGATTTGGGAAGTTGGTTTAATAATGCAAAAATCTAAGATTCCTGTCGCCAACATTGCGAAGATTCCTTCCCAAAGGGCTAAGTTACTAAAAGCTATTGAAGCTCCTCAAGTGAATGTTTCTCAACAGAAGGCGTCAGAGGTTGATTATCAAGATGCTCCTATATATTTGCAAAGTTTAGATTCAGATAACAATGATCATCAGCCATTCTTTATTACTTTGATGGTTAATGGATATAAATTGAATAATTGCATGTTGGATTCTTGTGCGTCGGCTTGTGTCATGACCAAGAGGGTCATGGAACAACTTAATTTAAGAGTTTCTAGGCCTTACCATAATATATGTGCCATGGATTCTAAGAAGATTGAAGTTCACAGTCTGATCAAGGATTTACAAGTTCATTTATCAGTTTACCCTGACATTATGATTGTTATGGACATTGTTGTTGTTGATGTGCCTGATACTTGGGGTATGCTTTTATCTAAAAAATGGGCCTCTGATCTAAGAGGGAGTATTCAAATGAATTGGTCATATGCTATGATTCCTTCTCCTAGAGGTGATGGTTTTGTGAGACTTAATAGAAAGCCTGAGAGAAGATTCCATGTTGAAGATCCTAAGAGACCTCATAATGATATAATTAAAGAACAATCTGACATTGGGAATTATGCTATCTTGTCTAATTCCATAGTTCTTCTCGATGATAAGGTCGATAAAAAGATTGGGGATCTCAAGGATAAAGTTTGGTACATGTATTTTGATGGTGCATCGTCTAGGCATGGTAAAGGTGCAGGAATAGTATTAAAATCTCCCCTTGGTCATATTTTCAAGCTTTCTTATCGGCTGGAATTTGAAGCAACCAACAACATTGCTGAATATGAAGCTTTGTTGTTGGGTCTTGAGTTGGCAAAGGCTTTAAGAGTTAATTTGCTTAGCATCAAGGGGGATTCTGACTTAATTATCATGCAAATTAAAAATAAATTTACATGTAAAAATCAAAGGTTAAGGAATTATCGATATGTTGTATGGGATAATATGGAATACTTTGATGCCCTTGACCTTGAGGCTATCCCAAGAGAGCAGAATAGTTTGGCTGATGAGTTTGTCGTAGCTGCTTCTACTCTGTAGTTATCTGATGGGTTGATTAAGGATAAGACAAAAATGGAAATTATATTTAGGCCTTTTGTTCTAGATAACTCAAAGCATTGGCAAGTTTTTGATGACAAGAAACAAGTGATTCGTTTTCTTGATAATTTGGATGAGTTTGAAAATTTTTAGATAGATTCTAAGGAGGATGGATCTAATGATCACGAAGATATCATAAATCCTACTCCTAGGAATGTGGTTTCTTTAGAACATCACTTTGATCAGCATGATGCCACAAAGATGAAAGAGGAAAACAAAATGGATCCAAGAAAATATATCGAGGTAAACATTGGTACTTCTAGGGATCCAAAGGCTATCAAAATTGGTAAGGGTACTAATGTTGAAGAAAGAAAAAAGTAAACCAATTTACTTCGTGAATATTAGGATGTTTTAGCATTTTCTTATGATGAATTAAAAGGTTATAGGGAAGATGTCATGGAGTACACTATCCCTTCAAAAGATGAAAATGCTAAACGTTTTCATCAAAAGTTTAGGCAGATAAATCCTAAGTTAGCCCCTTTGGTTCAAAAGGAGCTTTCAAAGATGCTTGCAGCAGGAATTATTGCTCAAACGAGGCATTCAACACGGTGTTCCAACCTGGTGATTGTTAGGAAAAAAGAATGGTAAAATAAGACTTTGTGTCGATTTTCGAAACCTTAATCTAGCATTTAAGAAAGATAATTACCCTTTGTCAATCATGGAGACTATGTTGCAAAGAGTAACTAGTTCTGGAATGATGTCATTGCTAGATGGTTTTTTTGGATATAATCAAGTATGGGTTAAGAAGGGGGATCGTCACAAAACTATATTCACCACACTATGGGGTACTTTGGAATATATCAGAATGTCGTTTGGATTAACCAATGTTGGGGCTACGTTTCAAAGGGCACTAGATTATGCCTTCAAGGGTTTAATTGGGAACTTTATCGAAATTTATCAGGGTGATATTACTATTTTTTCTAAGGATGGTATTAGTCATATAAGTCATCTTAGGCAAGTTTTTGATAAATGTAGAGAGTATGGGATTTCTTTAAATCCGGCTAACTCTGTTTTTGGAGTAACTGAAGGGAAATTACTCGGTCACATAATTTCTAAAGATGGAATCAAAATAAAGAGTTGAGGTAATCCAAAAGATTCCTCTTGCCCACAATCTTAAATCCCTTCTGTCTAATCTTGGAAAAACAAATTTTCTTAAAAGATTTATTCCAAATTACGCAGAAGTAGCTAAGCATATTCAAAGTCTTTTGAAAAAAGATGTAAAATTTGTTTCGAAAGAAGATGGCAAAAAAGCTTTTCATGAAATCAAAGGTGCTATTGCAAAATCCCCTGTTTTAGTTAGTCCTGATTACTCTAAGGATTTCATGATTTTCTCTTTCACTTCTGAAGATACCATTGTTGGTGTCTTATTGCAAAAAAATAAGGATGGTCATCAGTAGCCTATTACTTTCATGAGTAGAGCGCTTCATAATTCTGAATTAAAATACAATACCATGGAAAAACAAGGCTATGCCTTAGTCAAATCTCTTAAGCATTTCAAGACTTATGTGGGTTATTCCAAAATCATTGCTTTTGTCGCACATTTCACTGTTAAAGATATATTAACTCAAACTGATTGCTTAGGGACTCGTGCTAGGTGGGTTACTAAAATACAAGAACATGATTTACAGATTAGACCATCAAGTTAGTCAAAGGCCAAGGCTTGGCTCAAATGATGACCGAAGGTAATGAAAAATCTCTTGGTTTGATTTGTCTTAACAATTCATCTTCACCTGAGCTACAAAGATTAGGAGAGCATGAGTTGTACAAGGACATTATTTATTACTTGTTAAATCTTAGATGTCCTAACCATTTAGTCACTCATAAGAGAAGGGCTCTTAAATTAAAAGCCACTAAGTATTGCCTCATGAAGGATGGCCTTGGATGGAGAAATCCCGAGGGGATAGTACTTAGGTGTGTTGACGAAATTCAATCCAAGAAGTTAGTTTCTTAATTTCATTCGGGGTTTTGTGGTGGTCATTATGCTGCTAGAACTACTGCCCACAAGATTCTGAGAGTTGGTTATTATTGGCCTTCGATTTTTTCTTATGTGCATAAGTTTGTTAGAAGTTGTCAAACCTGCCAACTATTCACTCGGAAATAGAAGCTTGTTGTCTTGCCCTTACAACCTGTGGTTGTGGAGGCACCTTTTAAGCATTGAGGTCTGGACTTCATTGGGAAGTTTCATGAAAATTCTAGCAATGGCTACTCATGGATTTTGACTGTTATCGATTATTTCACTAAATGGGTTGAATCCATCCTTGCTAAGAATGCCACTGAAAAGGTCATTATGGATTTCATTGAAAATATTACTAGATTTGGTGTCCCTCCTAAGATCACTACTGATAATGCCAAGGCTTTTAGTTCTTCAGAATTTTCATCTTTTTGTTTCAAGTATGACATTGTTTTATCTCATTCATCAAATTACTATCCTTAGGGTAATGGACTGGTTGAATCAAGTAATAAAAATCCCATAACCATTATCAAGAAGATAGTAGGAGATAATAAGAGATCTTGGGATAACAAAATCAAGTATGCTTGATGGGCAGATATGATTACTAAAAAGAAAGCTACGAGTAAAATTCCCTTTGAATTAGTTTACGGTTTGGATGTAACTTTACCTGTGCACCTGAAATCGCCAACTTATCAACTCCTTCAACATTTTTCCACTAATAAAGATGTTGTTCAAAATAGAATTGATCAGATTGTGGAATTGGATGAAACTTGTAGGACAACTTTTGATAATATATGTAAAAGTCAATCTAGCATTAAGAAAAGCTTTGATAAATCATCTCGATCTAGATCTTTGCAAGTTGGAGATATGGTACTCCTTTGGGATCACAAAAATGAAAAACCAGGAAAACATAAGAAATTTGACAGTTTGTGGTTGGGACCATACATTATCCGAGACATTGCTGGGCCAAATTCATTCCACTTGAGCAAATTGGATGGCGAACCACTTGACTTACCTGCGAATGGCCAAATGCTCAAGCTATTCTTCAAAGATGACATTTGATGCCATGAGGCATCCTCTGTATTGTATTTCTAACCCTACTCCTTGTCATTTCAGCATTTCATTTCTGTTTTATGATTAGATTTACATTTCATGTTAGTAAATAGTTAATAAATGAAGAGCTTATATCTTTCCTATGCTTAATGTTATATGATGGTTTTGAATTGACGCTACTAATGTTATATTGTATGTTGCGTGGATGCAGATTCTAGATTCTCATATTCCTACAGTGCAGCAATGTGTCCCCAAGTAGAGCTAGATGTTGACCACAACGTGTCACCGACCCATAGTAGTACACCCCCTTTTTTTGCAAAAGAGATAACGCCTGATCAATGTGTCCATGTCGTCTAGCTATCATTATCAGCCTGATTGTCATGTTATAATGTAAACCCATTTTACATGTATATGATGTAAATAATCTCAGCAAATCTATGTCATTGTATGTAATTGCCTAGGTAAACCTAATTTTCTAGTAACGATCTACATTCTGGGAAGTTTTTTGTCTCACCAATCCATTCTCGGATGGTCAACAGATTTTTCCTTCAGTCTTACCCCAAAGCCGGAACGAATTTTGTCACCAGGATCTTAAGTGAGTCCTAGTGTTATGTATCGAGTCTATGTAAAAGTGATTTGGAAATAATCCTAACTATTTGATCGCAGAAATGGGTAGTCTGTGAGGGTCTATTTCAGATGGGTTTTCCCCCTTGAGATGTAAAAAATGTAAAAATCATGATATAAAGTGTCTTGAGGGTTAGAAAGTTAATTTATCCCCTCATATGTTAATTAATTAAATTTTCTGGCCAAAATATAATTAAAATCCTAAGCCAGAAATTTAATTAATTATAGGTCCTAGGTAAATTTAAATTTTCCAAGGGCAAAATTCGTGGGTCCTTAAAATTCAAATTTTAAAAGGTCCTGGGACTAAGGTAAATTAATTATTGTTGACACCTAATCCTTGTGATTGGGTAAATATATGTAAATAAATAGATAAGAAATATGAACAGTCATCGCGAGATGAACTGAACAGTCTCTCCCTCATGTATATAATGAAGACCTACCTGATGGAATAAAACAGTCAAATCATTTTTGCCATATGGAGTTACTGCCTGGCCTGACATGGTATCAGAGCCAACTCCTTTTCTTAGCTCTTATGTCCCTTGTAACTCCCTAGTCTGCTCTCCATATAGCTGCGCTGCTCCTCCATATAATTAGTTGCGCCCTCTGTCTGCCATATTCCATATATTCAGACCTGCCCCCTCCACAGTCGTTGCCAGGTCTAAACGCTACATTACCTGCGCTCTCTTGACTGTCCACATAACGTTTTCTGCCATAATGTGGGACATCGACTGTCCGACTATTCCAGTGCTCAAAGGTTAATGGGTCCTAATCGATTTCTGTGAGTTTTCTTCATATTTATCTTCTCTGTGCCAGAGATATTTTTAGTCGTTTTCACCGGTGCTCAAACATTTGTGAGTCCTAATCGATCTATGGGATTTTTAATGTGGATCATAAACATCTCTGTCCGACTATTCCAGTGCGGCTATTGATGGGATCCCTTGAATTATCTTTTGCGCCCATGCCCATCTCTATCCCAAAATAAAATCCTTAGTCATTTTTAGCAGGCTCAAAGGTTAATGAGTCAAGGGGGGGCACCGTAATCCCCACAGCGGAAATGGCACTGTTTTCAGGAATTCGATGCCTTCTCGGAGGGACGTCGACTATTGGTGGTCTCCCAATTCTAGGCACTGGTGCCTCCACGCACTTGTATGATATATAACGCTAGTATTTACGCTGGCATTGTGGTATATTAAAGTTGCTGTCGTTGTATGCGTAGAAGTTCATGGCATTATATTAACAACAGTCTTATTGAACGCTGAAGTTTTTTGACATAAAACGTTGGTAAAGTTGGTATTTAATGCTAAGTTTTCTTGGCATAAAACGTTGGTAACATTGGTACTGAATGCTGAAGTTTTCTTGACATAAAACGTTGGTAACATTGGTATTGAACGTTGAAATATTTTGGCCATACGTTGAAGTTTTTTTGGCCAAGCGTGGTGTTGACCGTTGCGTGTCAACTACCCATAGTAGTACACCCCCTTTTTTTCACAAAAAGGGGCAGCGCCTGATCGAGATGTTCGTGCCATTCAGTAGTCATCGTCATTCTCCTGATCTTATTAAAGTTGTAAACCCGATCTGCATTCTGATGTAAATAATCTTAGCAGAGCTGAGTCATGTATGTAAATTGCCTAGGTGGACATAATTTTCTAGTGATAATCTTCATTCCGGAAGGTTTTTCGTCTCACCGATCCATAATCGGCAGAGTTTTCCTTCAACCTGACCCCAAAGCCGGAATGAATTTTATCATTAGAGTCTTAGGAGAATCCTAGTGTGTTAAACTGCTAGATTATGTTTGGTCGCAGAACTGGGTGGTCAATGAGGGTCTGTCAAAGGGCTTTTCCCCCTTGAAGATGTAAAATTTGTTAAAGTCATGATGTAAAGAGTCTTGAGGGTTGAAAATGTTAATCCCCTCATGCGTCTTAGGTCCTAGGTCTTAGGGGAAATTTTTTCTAAAGGCTATGTTTGATGATCCATGATAAAAACAATAAAA
>APFE031679870.1:75896-135432 GCA_000404065.3 Pinus taeda | reverse complement strand
AGGGCAAAGAGCATACGCAGAAATGAAAGGTATAGATCCGGTTAAAAATAAATAAATAAACCGAAACCGAAATAAGCAGAGAGAAAATAACAGTAAACTGCAAATAAAGACTGTATACCTCCAGATCTTAAAAATGACGCAGATAGGGCTACCGGAAACCTTTTCGCGTGAAACGAAGGGGTTCCTCACCGGAACAGATGCTCCGAACACAACAGAGCAGTCCTCTCGGCCCGAAAGCAGTCAGAAACAGTAGAATCTAGGAAACGACAGCCGCATGCAGTTCTCGGCTTCAAGATTTGGATCACCAAAGGATGCGCCCTCCAAAATAGCTCTGATACCATGTAGGAATATACAGGGTAAGTTCCTCAGACAGAACACCAAAAGGACACCGCTCACAAACAGATCACAGATCAATACACCAGTAATTTGACGTGGTTAAAACCCTCAGAGAGGGAAACAGTCCACGGCCTGCGCCAACGTGGCTACTACAGGCAATTTATTAATAAAAGAATGAAAATTTACATAAGCTTCTCTCATGCACGGTTAACCTACAAATGACCCTCCATGCGCTTTAAATAGAATTCGTGGACCAATCGGGTGTCAAGCCACGGATCAAGTGTCGGTAATACCGAGGAGAGAATGAACCGTCGGATCACTACATATCGTGACCGTCGGATTGTAAGTTACAAAATGTAAAACGGTAAAGAAACACACTTTACCTAACTCTATACCTAACTCTATACTAGACCAAGTTGAACTTAACTATTTCCTATGTGTCGGAATATCCTAACACACTTGACAAGCACAAAGCTAGGCTTGTGGAAAAAGGTTTTGCACAGAAGGAAGGGGTCGATTGTGAGGAAACTTTTTCCCCCACAGCAAAATGGGCCACCGTCCGAACACTCTTTGCACTAGCAGCTCAGAACGGTTGGAAAGTCCATCAAATGGATGTAAAAACTACCTTCTTGAATGGAGATCTAAAAGAAAATGTTTTTATGTCCCAGCCTGAAGGATTTGCTGTGAAAAGACATGAACATAAAGTATGCAAACTTGTGAAGTACTTGTATGGCCTCAAACAAGCACCACGAGCCTGGTATGAAAAACTAACTGAGCATCTTCTGAAACTCAACTTCAATCATTTTGATCTTGATGATGCAACTTTATTTGTTAAGAAAGTTGGCAAAACAGTTGTATATCTTGTGGTATATGTAGATGATCTTTTAATGAAAGGGACCAATGAAAGCTATATTGCATCCATAAAGAAAGAATTAGGAATTTTTTTTGAAATGACTGATTTGGGCTATGTTCATTACTATCTTGGCATTGAAGTAACCCAACATCCAAAGTCCATATTTCTTTCTCAAAAGAAATACATTGGAGATTTGTTAAACAAATTAGGCATGACATAGTGCAATCCTCTTTCTCCTCCAATGGAACAAAAATTAAAGCTCACATCTATTGAAGGAAAGGGATTTGAGGATGCAGAAAATATAGACAACTTGTAGGAAGTCTCATCTACCTCATTACTACTAGACCAGACATTTCATTTGTTGTTGGAATCCTCTCCAGGTTTATGCAAAAGCCTTGTGAGGGACATTGGTCTGCTGCAAAAAGAGTTCTAAGGTACTTGAAGGGAACTCAAGACCTTGGAATCAAGTATACACAGGTGGACGATTTCAGCTTGATTGGATACTCTGATTCATACTTGGATGGAGACAAAGAAACCGGAGTATCTACTTCAGGATATGCTATAAGTCTTGGATCAAGAGCTGTCTCTTGGAGATCACACAAACAATAAGTTCTGGCAGATTCCACAACAGAAGCAGAATACGTGGCAGCAGCTGAAGCAACGAAAGAAATTGTGTGGGTCAGGAAAATTCTTGAAGATTTGCAGGTAAAACAAGTACAATCAACTCCACTCATGATTGACAACACCTTTGCAATAAAGTTGGCCAAGAACCCAAAGTTCCATGATCATACAAAGCACATCAATACTAAATATCATCTGATTCGACATCATGTTGAGGCCAAAACAATCCATCTCCGTCAATGTTCCACAAATAAGCAAATTGCAGACATCTTCACCAAAGCGCTTGGAAGAGAAAAGCTTGAACGATTCAGAATGATGCTTGGATTCACCAACATCCCTTCAGATTAAGGGGGGCAATGTTGACATCTAATCCTTGTGATTGGGTAAATATATGCAAATAAATAAATAAGAAATATGAACAGTCATCGGGAGATGAACTGAACAGTCTCTCCCTCATGTATATAATGAAAACCTACCTGATGGAATAAAACAATTGAATCATTTTTGCCTTATGGAAATGCTGCCTGGCCTGACAATTATTTTGCTAAATTTTAAGCCTTTTGTTCCTAAGGGTTAAGTCAGAGACAAATTTTTGAGGAAATTAACTCAAAATTTTTATTTTTGGGTTAATTAAAATGCATTTAATTGAAAATTTTGAATTTTCTCAAGAATTTAGTATTTCGACAAATGAGATTAAAAGATATTTTAATTCTCATCAACAGTCAATATTGCTTTGACAAGGAACACTCGAACTAGCCCTTGGAAGATTATGTTTAAATAGGAGGTCAGTTGTTAGTTGAGATCATTCTATCTTTGAGTCGTGTGCTAAGTGAAAGCTCTCTTGTGATTTTTTTTATAAGCAATAAAGAAAGACATCGGGGTTAATTTCTTTTGGTGTTACTCTTCGTGGAAATGTTGTAAGATATGTTATTTTCATGCATAGATTGCTCTAGAGTGATTTGAGCACAGGGATCTTGCTCAAATCGCTGGGATTTGAATGGTAATTTAAGTTTTGAATATAATAGCAAGTATCTCTATTAGATCTTAATTTTATTATCGTTTTCTCGCCATATGTTGATGGTTGAACTGAGACGTGCAGGAAATTCTTGACCTTTTTTTAGATCATCAAGCGTTTGAGGAAGTTTTCAGTTGGACCAGCCAACTCCCGATTCATATTTTCTGAAGAGCCCAGCTTGATTTGATCACGGGCTTGTCATAAGAAATTTTATTGGTGATGCACGAGGGATTTTGGGCGAAGCACCTCCTTTTAAATTTAAAATTTCAAAATTTTTCTGTGCTAAATTGATAAATCTGGCTTTTAAGAGCCTTAGATTATCAGATCTAGGAGCTAAGTTGGACTCACACTCACCATATCTGGTAGATCTGCTATTCCTATGCATAGATCTGTAAATCTTTTTTAATTTTTTTTTTGGGTTTTCCTGACTTGGGTTTCTGGGGTTGTATTTATTTTTTGTATATCCGGGTTCTGTGTGTTTGTGTTTTCAGGAACTGCCTGCAGATCTAAAGGTGAAGTTTGATTTTGAAACCAAATCTAGGTCTTGGAGGGTAAGATCTGACCTCAAAACTAGCTTTTGCAGGTGCATTATTTTTGCAGTCTAGGGGTTTCGATTATAAATTTGAATTAAAACATATCAACTTGATCTGGAAATTTCTAGGTTTCATTCGGCCACGAACGTCCATTTTGTTTGCTGCCTGGAGTTTCGTTTTGCAGTTTTGCGGAAGAATTTTCAATTTTTTTTCTTTTTTTTGGAGAGGACCACAGCTACATGAGAAAAAAAATCCTGGTTAAAGCTCTGCATCTTTCCATGTGCTGCTTTCTTCTTAAATCTGCTCAGTCCAACTCCGTCCATCAAGCACTGCTCATACCCTCGATTTCGTCCATCTCTACCTAAACTCCTTGCCTTTGTTGTCCGATAACTCCATTTTTCTCTTCCCATTCCTGCAACCTCTTCAAAAATTAAAAAAAAAATTCGTTGTCCGGTCGACGCTCTCCCCGTAGCCTCCTTCGTTCCTCATCCTTACGTTGTCATTGCTCCTCCTTCACCTGCGCTCCCGCATCCATTCTTCCCTCAGCTCCCGCATCCATTCTACCCTTCCGTCCAAACTTGCAGCGAATCTCCTTGCTGCTATATACCCATTTCTGCTAACTCTTTCTGTTGCCCATGTGACTGACTTTCTCCTTGTGGCTTCCTCGTCCGCTCTCCACGCTGCCACCATAAGCCCATAGCTCCATTCCCTGCATGCAAAGCCCGCAGCTTGCTAACCCCTCCTCACTGCTAGCCCGTGCTTCCTCCTCGACCTGCTCCTTCCTCACGTTCCCTAAGCCCTCGCCCATCACTGCAACCCTCGCTCTCCAGCCGTCGTCGCTGCCATCCATCCGATTTGCACTTATGGCTATCTTTCACGTTGCCCGTCCAAGCACCTGCAAACACAAAAAAAAAAAAGAAAAAAACGATTTCTTGATTTCATATTTGTTAGAGTGGGTTTCGACTTTATTCTTTCGACCTTTTTTTCCGAGTATTGTGTATGTGTGAGTAAGGGTTAGTTTAATTATTTTACTTTTTTCTTTGGTCTTCCCTTTTGTTTAAAAATAAAAAAATAAAAATAAAAAATAAAAAAGTTTGATTTCAATTTTGAGTTTTATTTTATTTCTTTTTTTTATTTGATTTGATTTTATTACATTGTAAAATTTTCACATTTAAAGGTTCTAATTTTTTTTTATATGTGGCCTCTGGCCTATAAAATTAATTAAAAATAAATAAATAAAATAAAATAAAATAAAAAATTTAATCTTTTTCGATTTATTTTGGTCACATTTAGTCTTGCTTAGCATATCGAGAAAATCACCTAAGGAATAATTAAGTTATCAATTTAGAATTTCTTCTTGGTGTCTTTTTGTGCTAAGGCTAAGATCTAAAAGAAAAACATGTGTGGTATCAAAAATTTTCCTTAGTTAAATGTGCTTAAATTTTTCATATCCTAAGTTTAACTATAGGAAGTTGGTTAATTTCCTAGATTTGGGTCACTAAGCATAAATCTTTCAATCCTAGGATCAAAATCGGTTAGCATTCAAATTTCATGGCTTTTTAAAGTATTTGAACCTCTTAAAATTTAAATGCTAAGACATTGTGCATCTGTTGAATATCTTGCATCTATCTATCATCATTGCTTGGACTATTTAATGCTCATTATATGCTAGACATTTTACAAATGTTTTCAAGTGATTGTTAAAAAATCTTATTGTGGAACTACAATAGATTGTGTATCTTTGTGTCCTAAGCTAAGCATACTTTGAGCACTTGTTGACATTGATATCGAATTGCAAAGTTGTTTTTGTTCTCTTTGAGATAAATTGTATCAAGAAGATTTGAAATACGTTGGTGTTTTAATTATAATATCTTCAAGAGTTTATTATTTAAGTCTTCATTTAATAAAGCGAACATCTCATTTGGGTAATTGAAGGCTTTAGCAATGGAAGTGTTTTCCCTTCCCTGAGTCTGACTTTGTCTCATCTTCCGATGAATTTGGATATAAGTTAACTCTGCATAGATAAAATTTACTTCCAAGCATAAGCTTGGTTGATAGACAGATAGATCTCCATCTGTCTTTTCTTGAGAAGCCTATTGTAATAGTACTTAAAACGGTGACCTCCCAGTCGTCAGAGCCACAGTTCTTTGTAGCGCCGGAGGCATTAAGTATGTTAGAAGTTCAAGAGAGGTATTGTTAATCACACCTCAGTGTGCTTCTCCTGTTCTTCTCTTTGCCAATTACTATGAAATCAGGCTCAACAAAGAAAGGATTGAAGGATTCACAATCTAAATAGGCATTTAACTAAAATCAATCAAGATTCTTGCTTCTCACAGTGAGTTTTAGATCTGCATTTCATATAGGATAGTCATTCACCTAAGAAGTAGTTGCTAATCATTTAAAATCCAATTTAATCCTAAGTCTTGTTGAATCTTAATCAAGTACTTGATCGCCTCGCTATGTCTCTCGAACTGGTTGGTTTCCAACTAGTTCTTCATTCCATTTCTTCCATAGGGTCTACCCCCCTTAGCCTGCTGTAGGGAGACAGCGTAAACAGAGAGATTGGGGATCAAGGTGACAGCCCCCGATCTGAGCATTGTCACGGTGCCTAGACATTATGTGCGACAACAGTTGCCAACCCCAACTTTGATTATGAGGGCCCTTCATCTATCCCTCGCACTGATGCATCCAACCCCTTTCGCTATGTTCCTCCCTCTCTAGAGTCTATTCAAGAAAAGGGTAAGGGTAAAATTAAAACGAAGGGTGGTATCAAAAGTTATTTCTCACCCTCCTCTCCCTTTGATAGTGCACATGGTCCTCAAGCTAATAGAAGTCAAATCTAGCCTACTTTGGAAGAAAGAATTGAGAGAAACTGCTTGCGATTACATAGCTAGATGGTGGTATGATGTTGATATCCCCTTCAATTCTACACACTCATTGTATTATGAACCTATGTTTGATGCCATCATTGCTACTAGTAAGGGCTTCAAAGCCCTACTATGCATGAATTAAGGGGATCTCTTTTGCTTAATGAGGTTATGTCCATAGAGGAATATTTGAAATATTTCAAAAGCTCATGGGTGAAAACCGGATGTACTATCATGTCAGATGGATGGATTGATCAAAAGAATTGTACCATCATAAATTTTCTCATCTTTTGCACAAAGGGAACCATGTTTCTAAAATTAGTTGATGAATTTGATAAGGTGAAAGATGCACACTTGTTCATTCAGCTTTTGGATGAGCTTGTTGAAGAGGTGGTGGTCGCTAATTTTGATCATAGCATCACAAATAATGCTTCTAACTATGTTCTTGTTGGTAAAATGATAAAGGACAAACATAAAACCATCTTTTGGACCCCATGTGTTGCACATTGCATAGGCCTCATGCTTGAGATAGTGGTAAAATAGGTTGGATGACAAACACTATAGAGCATGCCAAAAGCCTAACAAAGTAAATCTACAATCACCCATGGATTTTGAACCTGGTGAAGAAAAACACAAGGGGCAAGGATCTTGTTAGGCTTGCCATCACTAGATTTGCAACTCATTTTTCAACATTGCATCTATGCTTTCCCAACATAAAAACTTGCAGAAGATGTGTTCCACTGATGAATGGAATGGACGCCAATGGGCCCGCAAACAGGATGGAAAAGATGTAAGAATGAAGGTTAATGATGACACATTTTGGAAAAAGGCAACAGAGAATGTCAAAATTTTTGAGCCATTTGTTAATGTGTTGCGGTTGGTGGATGGGGAAAGATTGGCTATAGGTTTCATTTATAAGGCTATGGATAAGGAAAAGTAGCAAATAAAGGCAGAATACAAGAGTACAATGGCTAAGTATGGGCTTATTTGGGAAATCATTAATCAAAGATGGAACAATCAACTCCATTTCCCTATACATGCAACTAGGTATTTTTTAAGCCCATTGTTACCCACCACTTGTGGGTAGTGTGAATGGGAGAAACATTTTCTCCTAGATGGTCCTCAGCCAACAACCAATAGCCCCTTGTAGCCACTAGATAACTTGATGTGCCATTTTCTCTGCCACTTGAGCCGGTCATGTGGTCCCTCAACCACTTGTCATGAATGCATGTTTGAAGGTGAGCCTTCCGACCCGAAAGGTATATCTCTTCATAGGTAGAGTTGAGTAATTTTCCTTACCTTTCATGGGCACTTTTGGACACAAATTGGTGGGGGGTTTCGGCAAGAAGAGTGGGTTAGACTTATTTTCTTGTCTCCATTGCTTGATTTCATGGTTACCCTTGTAACCTAGTCCCGTGTGGTCTCCTTTACTGACCATTTGTCTTTTGGGTTGGCACTACACAAGAAATCTTGATTTTGGTTGTGTGGTCCCTCTTCCCAATACTACCTACATCACTCCCCTTTCACTCATTTTACCCTCGTTCATCTATTTTCCCATCTAGGTCCACATAGGGTTAGCCTCCCCCTCCCCTTGTCCACACCCTAGGTCGGGCCTAGAACGATGCCCCAAAGGTTGATGCAGCTGAAAAGAAAAGTAAGAGCATAATTTGGCCACTCTCAATAGGAAATGTACCACAAAACGCAAAAGATGCTTGAGACATACGAATTTAGCATGTGGGCAAAAGCCAAACATGCTCTGCGACTTACCAATGGCCATCACCCTAATTCCTATGGACCCTAGATTTGCCCCTCTATCATTAAGGAACCCATGATTGTCTCAACCCCTGGTGGGCAATGAACTACCCCACCTTAAGGGGGTAGTCATTGCTACATCTCACACATCATGCTCTCCATCCCCTAGAACCCCAAGCAATTATGAAGAAAAATCAATAAAAGGCAAAAGGCATATGAAGAAGGGTGGAAAAACAAAGGTCAGGGTAACTCATGTACCAGGTTTTGCTCCCTCCTACACTTATATACCCAAGTATGGACTTTCCTTGTTATAAATACCCTTGCACCTTGACATGTGGTGACCTGCACTTGAAGGATGTACCATGGCCATGTCAACCACTTTGGAGGCGGAAACAACCTAATATGGTCCTTGGCTAACCCCCTATTAAGCTTGGAGACACTTATACGTAACAAAGCCCACTATGGAAGGGCATGCCACCATGAAGTGCCCTGCTAATTCGATGACTTGTACGCTCTTTTACTTATTATTCTAATGATTTTTTGTATTGGAGGGCAAGGGGATGCATCGGATCTTATGCAGGATTGTTGGTGGATTACCATTTGGGGCTTGGTCTACCTATATGGGGTCCTAACCCTCCAAAGGGCCACATTGGTACTTGTAGGGTGAACTTTGAGATCCATGGGCCTCCACCATAGCCGAGATTAATTCATGGATCCCCAACAACATTCGTTGATTTCTCCTATTCCACCTTTTGGACAAGGATGATGCACTTGGTTCACCATGCCTAGTTAGCTCCACAGATGCACAACACACTTGGTAGATGTTCTAGGGTCCAAAGGATTGTTCCCCGTTGCAAAGGTAGGGCTTATGTCATCATTCCATCCCTTACAAATGGTCTACAGGAAATTCCAATCCATTTGGAGACCCATGAGGATGACCTTGTGCCCCCACATCCACTTGGGAGAACCACAAGCTTTTGCTTGGAAAACAAGGGGTCAAACCCTTGACCACTATGTTGGGAGTCCATTTCTACATCATGGCACCCTCTGGACTTCATTAAGCCTCTTCAAAGGCCCAACGACTCACTCGGTTGATCATTCGATCCTCTTGAGAGGCTTATTCATGTATTATTGAGCTATTTGTTGGGCTTGTCACCAAAAGTTAGTGTTATTATGCACATTATTTTATTCTAGGGGCTAAATTAGGCCTAATTAGCTAAATCAAATTCATTAGGAAGTGTATAAATAGGAGTGTGATGGAATCATTTGATCATCATCACTTGGATTGATCATATTCTCTTGTGAGATTTTTGCTATTCTCTTTGGAGGACGAAATTGGATGGATGGATGAATTTTGATGTTTGGAATCTGGATATCTTCATTTTTTGTCTTGGAGCGTCTATATTGGCATATGATGATGATTGGATATACTTGTTCTCACATGTAAGTGTTCTTTTAATGTTATTTTGTCATTCTTTTCTATGTCACATAAATGATGTTCGGATTTTCGCTATACTACACTGAAATTTTGCTACTTTTCTTTGGTGAAAGGGTATAAATTTGTCTTTTATTAGCGTTGCATGATGTTATGGGCCATCTTTGAATAAGTGAATGTTCCTAGGGATATTTCATTGAAATTTATCTTGCTAAGTCATCACATATTGCATATTAAAGTATAAGGACCTTGAAGCAATTTTCCTCGTGTCCTAATTGACATGTGAAATTGTTGAAGAGGCCTCCTTGACTGAATGAAACCATCCTAAGCATTGGAATCATCTTGAATCCATTTCTCCCAAAGTTTTAGGCACTTGTCCTCCATAGATGATCACCTAAAAACATATTTTTCTTACCTTTCTTTCTCTCTAGGTCTAACCTACATATCTCACCTAGGGCATCGATTATCTCACAATCTAGCCATCCGAACACTTCGATTTTTGGCCCACAACTGCGTTGGAGTTTTCTCTAGAGGCCGTCCAAATTTGCTGCAAATCCGATGGTGGGATCTTGACATATTGCAAGCCCTAACTCGGGGACCATTTCTTGCCCTAGATTTCCCTGGGCTAGTGACCTCATCTGGATCATCGCATTCCATTCCAAGAATATTTGTCCATTGATCCTCTTCTCTTTCACAATTAGGTCAAGCCCCTCCTTGAGTGACCAATTCCTCTTGACCTAATTTATGGGCCATGTTTGAATAAGTGAATGTTCCTAGAGATATTTCATTGAAATTTATCTTGATAAGTCATCACATATTGCATATTAAAGTATAAATACCTTGAAGCAGTTTTCTTTGTGTCCTAATTGACATACGAAATTGTTTAAGAGGCTTCCTTGACTAAATGAAACCATCCTAAGCATTGGAATCATCTTGAATCCATTTCTCGCAAAGGTTTAGGCACTTGTCCTCCATAGGTGATCACCTAAAACATATTTTTCTTACCTTTCTTTCTTTCTCTCTAGGTCTAGCCTACATATCTCACCTACGGCATTAATTATCTCATAATCTAGCCATCCAAACACTTCAATTTTTAGTCCACAACTGCATTGGAGTTTTCTCTAGAGGCCCTCCAGATTTGATGCAAATCCGATAGTGGGATCTCGACATATTGCAAGCCCTAACTCGGGGAACATTTCTTGCCCTAGGTTTCCCTTAGCTAGTGACCTCATCCAGATCATTGCATTCCATTCCAAGAATATTTGTCCATTGATCCTCTTCTCTTCCACAATTAGGTCAAGCCCCTCAGTAAGTGACCAATTCCTCTTGACCTAATTTTGGGTTGGCTTGGTCTTGTGTGGTCTCGCAACTTTTTGAAGATAATTTCATAAAGACCACTTGGAATCCAAGTTTCCACAAGGATTTAAGGGTCTAGGAATCTCCTTGAAAATTCAAATACTCAAACGCTAGCCCTTGGAATTCTCTTAAGCCCTTCCAAGAGAGCCTTTCATCTTGCTTTCTAAGCAAACAAGCCATATATTTGAGCCTCTCTTGTGAATAGGCTTCTAGTATCACCTTTCATTGTATCATAGATTCAATCATCTTCGTGATCGTTATTATACCAGGTCACCTCCCATCGGTGAATGTCCATAAACAACAAGGAGCCTTAGTTGAGCTGACAGTGGGCTATCGCTCCATTGTTGCCCTTGACCTAGCTCAGCTAGGAGAAGATTTGACTAAGGAAGTGAAAAATGGGTTGCATGAGTGCCTTGAGCGCATGGTCCATGATGAGAGCGACCAGGTGGAGATACACCGACAAATCACCTGTTTCAATAGAGCCACGTATACCTTTGTAAAAAAACTAGCAAGGATTGCAAGGGAAGATGTTAAGCCAAGTAAACAATTTCAATTTTCAAATCTAATTTCTTATTTTGCTAAATTGTTTACAATTTGAAACAATGGTGCGAGGCACCTAGGGCATCGATTTCCCAACAAGCTAGCCCTCCAAAAAGTTCAATCTCCTAGGGTCTCTTGCATTGGTGTTTCCTCAAGGTCTCCTCCAATTTTGAAGCCATTTTGACAGTGGAGTTGGGAGAAAATTCAAGCCCTAGCTTCGGGATCAAACTTTGCATTAACATCCCCAAGGCTAGTGCCTTATAGGATCAAATCAAAACCTTCAAGAGAAAATTCTTTCTTTGAACCTTTCCCCACCTTGTCTAGGTAAGAACATCATTGGTTGCTCTACTCATTCCTCCTATCCTAGATTGGGTCCACTTGATCCCGTCTTGTCCCATTCCTTTGAAAAGACAATTCTTCCATAACCATTTGTGAAACCAATTACAATAAGGATTTTAGTGATTGGGAAGGTCCTTCATAAGTCATATCCCATAAGCCTAACCCTTAAATCCTCCCTTCTTTCCCTAGAACATATTGTACTTTGCTTAGAAAGCAAGCAAGTTTTGTCTTTCTATCTCCTCCAGGAAAGGGATTGTTTGGGTCACTCCACATCATTTCATTGACTTATCCTTCATCGATGACTCCATAATATCAAGTCTCCTCCCATCGGTGAAAGTTTGTGAATAGAAGGGAGCCTTAGCTAAGGTGACAGTGGGCTAACTCTCCATTTGTTGCCCTTGGCCTAGAATTTGCCCTTTAGGTCCTCTGCTAATTTGAGCGGTAACATTTTGGTGTCGTTGTCAAGGATACAAAACGTGTTTTGTTCCCCATATGACACATTGACATATCATTCTTGGCAACTCCATTGGAAGAACGAAGCCCTAGTTATTCATTAAACTTTCAGGTCAACGTTTGTAGGTAGGGTGAAGCAAGTATTTTTCTAGGCATCTTTAATTTCACCTTGGCGACTCCTACATATGTTTCATGTATACCTCAAATAATTTGTCACTCTTTCGTAAATTTCCCGCTTTGGACATTGCTAGCATGCTTAGACATCCTAATCATGTCGCGGGAAGGATGGTACATGGGGTGTTTGTGTTTGATGGTGATTCACTCTCCACAATTGACCACATAGAAATATTTAATGCACATGCTTCAAGAGAGAAGGTTGTCCCCCAGGATGTCCTTATGTTGTTGTTCATGGGGTTGCTCAGTGGTCATAATAAATGGTTGTATAATGATGAAACTAGGAGTACTTCATCTATTGAAGAGTTCGTTGAGGGTTTTCTTAAACATTTTCAAGTACATCCTGCATTAAGCATCCAGGAGGAAGATTTCATCAACCATCATGTGCTAGAAAGGATAAATTTATGGAAAGTGAAAATGAGACCAACCCTACCTTGCTCAAGGATATTACTCCTGATGAATCCTCTTTTGAAAACCTTGAGATAGATGATCCCATTAGCCCCTTGAAATATGACATTGAAGATTATTTCCGCATTTAAAAGGAGAAATGGGAAATTGTTGTTCCTCAATTTTTATTGTGCTCGAATTTACGACACCGACAAGGAGGATGAGTATGAGATTGGTCTTCCCTTAACCTCGGGCACTTTTTATGATGACATACCCATTGATACCCTTGGGAAGGAGAATCTTCATTTTCCTTTGCATAAAGAGGTGCAGTTAGAAGTGATCAATTTTCCTTTTAGGAGAGACCCGATCTCTGATACTAAGTAAATCGATAAGGCTCTCAGTTCTCGTAAGTATGATTCTATGTTCAAGTCACTTGAGCCTTTAGATTATCATTTTGTGAAAGCACAACCTGTTGAATGCAATATTTCTTTCTCCCTTTTCCCTATTGTTCATCATCTTGAGTCTTCCTCAAGTGATTCCCTCACCCTTGGTCATATGACATCAATAACTATGAGCCCTTTCCCCCGCCTGAGTATAGTGTCAAGGAAAAGACTTCATCAATTATACTCTTCCTCCTTGGGCGCACCCTCAAGGTTTTGATCACTCCATACTCTCCCCTCCCCAGTGTAATCATCATAAGCAACCTAGGTTTCTCCATCTTGTTGGCCTCCCTTTCCCACCAATCATAACCCAATGAAAGCCATAAGCCATGACGTAAATAATAAGGTCAATGGTGGAAGTGATATGGCAGAGGTTGCCATCCATTAAAAGTCTATGAGCTTGCTTGTTAATATCTCTATATTTTGGTTGCAAGAGAAGTTCTCACGGTCTAGATCACATCCTTATATAATCATCCCATGTGTGGGCATCATATTTTCCCACCCCCCGCCCACAACATCCTCATGTGTTTGGGTTTGCATTCACTTTGGGATTTGCTACATCAGTAGTCATACTGGCAAGCATATGTATATTGATATGATGATATGTTTGTTGCACTGGATTTATGATTACACTTAGCATTAGCATTAGCACATTCATGATAGGGTAGGATGCATTGCATGTTGATTTTCGCATTAAAAAATAACATCATATGATATTTCTCAAGGTAGATAGGTGCATATATGCATATTTTATTTTCTGTTGATTTTATGGCCTAACATCTAGCATGTGCAATCATGAGACACTGTGAAAGCATGTTGCCTCGTGTTTTTCCATCTATTATATGTGCAAGTGACAAGTCTACAATAACCAAGAGACTGTTGGAGTTCTCGTGAACTCCAACAATCTCTTGTAGCTATGCCCACTTCTTCGAGAGATCACATCCCAGTTGGAGCCAAATGTTACCCACCATTTTGTCGGTAATATACCTAGGAGAATATTTTTTTCCTAGATGGTCCTATGTCGGCAACCAACAACACCTTCCAGCGACCAGCTAGCTCATTGTATCATTTTTCCGCCATCTGAACCATCAATGTGGTCCCTTGCCCATCTACCATGATCATATGTTTGAAGGTGGGCCTCCCAAACCTAAAGGTATGCCTTTTCATTTGGGAATTGAGTATTGTAGTTTGCTTATTGTTCAAATTTCTAACTCTACTTAGTTAGAAACCCTCCATGCAATTTAACTAATTTATTCCTACCTACTTGTTTAGTTACTTAACAAGTTATTTACAATGTAAATACTGAAAATAAACACTAGTGCATGCTTAACATATTACAAATCAGCAACTGAAAGAAATAGAAACAATCACACCATATGACACCATTATTTTTGGTGCAATGTCCCCGGAAAAACCCAATGTGGGAAAACCAGTGCAGCTATCTGAGGGTTTTCTTATTAAGCAATATCAGAGTACAATCTAGGTGCCGAAACTGGCCTACCTAACAGAGAATTCCCTTAACAGTGTTACCTCTCAGTTTCAGATAAATCTCCTGGCTGAAACCCCAGATAATCCTTCCGGAAGCTCCTCAACTCAAATTTGCCCCAAAAACCCCAGCATTTGCCTATTTGGACTGCGTTAGCCTCTCCTAGCCCAGCACTGTCCCTGTGTCAGCCTATATAGCCTGCGTCAGCTCTCTAGTTGTCTGCGTCAGCTACCCTGCCCTCTCTGGTGCTTTGCGCAACACTTGGCTGCCTCTGTGTCGCCCTGTGTGAGCGTTGGCTGCTCCTGCGTCACTTTCTCTAGCTACTCTGCTGCTCTCCCGACACTATCTTTGCCCCTCTATCTCTCCGTACTCAATGCCCCTCATTTGCCTCTCCGATCACCGATTCTAACTCTCTTAGCAAACCCCGCTCTAGAGAATAGAATGACTGATCATCTGGTGTAATCTCCAATTGACCCTCAAGCCCCTTCCTATACTTTTCTCGTTGACATATCAACGACTGAGATTAAGTCCCTAATCAATGGCTAAGATTAGATCTGGCTTGATCCTTGTCTTTTGAACCATTCTAACATAGTTTCATTTTAATTCACATTAATATTTTAATTTTCCTAAGTTTAGACTTAGAGTCCATATTAATTATTTTAATATCTCCTGAACTGCTTAGAATCTGCCCAAACCCTTTCTGGGTATTGGAGATCTCCACCAAATTTTCTGGCTAAAGCACATCCGATGCTACCACAAATCAACACTCCCTCTTAGTGAGGACTGTGCCCTAGCAATACTCCTCACTGAGTATTACTCTGATCATCTGGCATCGATCCCTGTGATGATGCTAGGCATGATGCCCACCATCCTCTGCACTGTTGCCCATGGCTCTTCCATTGCCACTGCCACTGCTGCATCCGTACTGCAACTCCCTCTGCATCCCTGCTGCTGCTGGTCCTTTCTCACAACACTACATCCGCATTACATCTCCTTTCATCACGCTGCATTGTGCTGCCCACTGCTGCACTGCAACACAATCACTAAGAAGCAAGTAACTGATTTCCCAACCTGACCCCTCTGTCGGCCTAGAGACACCTACTGATGTTGAAGCTTCCTCTGCTGCTGACAAGTTCTCCCTCTCTGACCTTTGCGTTGCTGCCAAAACTCCCTGCATCTCGCACCGTTGCACACCTCTCTATGCCATCTTGCACTGGTGCAACACTCTTGTGCCTCTCGCACTATTGCAGCCTGCTAGCTCTGTGCTGTCTTGGGAATCTTGCACTGTAGCTCTCTTTGCCACTTCATCCGCATCTGTCTCTACCCATATCAGCCAGTCCTGCTACTCCTCTTCCGGGCTCCTATAGCAAGGTCAAATCCAAGAGGCTGGATACCTCGAGGATCCTGCCCCTCATAGCCTGTAGTCCGCCTGACTACAGCTCGATGTCTCCCCACTTCTTCTCAAGTGGTGCGTGTGCACTCATGGCACAGCCATCGTTTGTCTCCACTTCCTTCTTTGCCCTTGCTGGCGCTTCCTTAGTCTCGGAAGACTCTCCCTTACTATTCTTCCTTGGACACTAGGTCGTACAATGACCCATCTCCCCACAGTGGAAGCACTTGATCTTGGAGAGATCTTTCTTCTTCCATTTTTCTTGCTTTCCTTCAAATGCTAGGGCAACATCTTCCTCTTCCTCCGTGACACGGATCCCCTTACCACTGCTTCCTACCTTTGATTGTCATCTGCTCTCCTCTTGACGAAGGGTCGCCCACATCTCATCCCAAGGTGGGAGGGTCCCTATGCCCATCATACTCTGGAGAAATACCTCCCAGTCTTTTGAGACAACATTCAGGGTTGTCCTCACCATCAATTCCTGATCCGGCGTGGCCCCTATAGAAGTCAAATGATCTCGGATCTCATTCATTCCATTGAGGAAGGGGTCAATCGAATCTCCCTTCTTCATCTGATATGACCTCATCTAGTTCTCAAGTAACATCCTTCTTTGCACAGAAGTATGCTGGTACAATGTCTTTAGGGCCTCCCACATCACATGTGCCGTTTTCTTCTCGGCAATATGTGGTACTACATGATCCTTGACCCCGTCAAGGATGATGCCCTTGGCCCTCGCCATTGCTTACTCGTACCCGTCATTATCTGTTGGGTCAACTAGGACTACTATTGTCTTCAAGGCAAAGTGCTTGACATGATTTTTATCAAGTAAGGATAAGATTATGGCCTTCTAGACTATGAAGTTCGATGCTCCGTCTAGCTTGTCCTGGTCTCTTCATGTAGTGCCATGATGCTCTTCTACTTCCCTCCTGGAAGTTCTTTGATCAACTCCTCTGAGTCTTTACTTCTCGTCTGGAATTTCCCTCCTGGACTCCCTCTGAGTCCCAATTTCCCTCCTGGAAATCCTTCTGCCACTGTCAAGATGCCCCCTACTCTGATCGTCTTGTGCAACCGCACCACTGATCTGGGTTTCTCGGCTAGACACCCTCGGTAGAAACTCCCTCCTCTTGGCCTTTCTCTGTCAGGTATTGTTCTGACTATAGTACCTCACCAGCTCCACTTTGCAATATTCCCATAGCCTTCTAAACCCTAGCAACCTAAAAATGAGAGCTCCTGGTCTTTGCGCAATCTCGACACCAATAATCTGTCCTCCTCAGACAATTGCGTCAGCCCTCCTAGCTTCAGCATGGCTTTGTGTGAGGCTCCCTTTGCCTTCCTTAGCCTCCGCAATGCTTCTTTCCGACTCACCCTTGATGATGCAGGCACTGCATCACCCTTCCCTTGTTGTTTCGCTGCTAGATTGATGATGCAGGCACTGCATCACCCTTCCCTTGTTGTTTCGCTGCTAGAAACAACTTCTATCACCTCGGGACACTGTTTTCTGCTGCTATTGCTCTGCTCGGCTGATGTCCTCAGTCCTCATCTGATCTGCAACCTCCCTCTGATACCATGTTGAAGTTTTTAAGTCTACTTAGTTAGAAACCCTCCATGCACTTTAACTGATTTATTCCTACCTACTTCTTCAATTACTTAACAAGTTATTTACAATGTAAATACTACAAATAAACACTAGTGCATGCTCAACATATTACAAATTAGCAACTAAAAGAAACAAAAACAATCACACCATTAATTTTTTACCAATGTCCTCGGAAAAATCCAATGTAGGAAAATCGGTGCAGCTATCTAAGGGTTTTCTTATTAAGCAATATCAAAGTACAATCTGGGTGTCGAAACTGGCCTGGCAACAAAGAATTTCCTTAATAGTAATACCTCTCAGTTTGAGACAAATCTCCTAGATGAAACCCCGAATAATCCTTCTGGCAACACCTCAGCTCAAATCTACCCCAGAAACCCCAGCGTCTACCTGTCTGCACTGCTTCATCCTCATCTAGCCCTGCGTCACTCTCTGGCCCTCTTCGTCAGCTACGCTGGCCTCTTTGGTGCTCTGCGCAGCACTTGGCTGCCTCTGCATGACCCTGCATGAGCACTGGCTGCTCCTCCGTCACTTTCTCTGGCTGCTTTGCTACTCTCTCAACACTATCTCTGCCCCTTTGTCTCTCTGTATTCAATGCTTCTCAGCAGCCTCTCTGATTACTGATTCTATCTCTCTTATCAAACCCAGCTCTAGAGAATAGAATGACTAATCATCTGGTGTAATCTCCAAGTGACGCCCAAGCCCCTTCTTATACTTTTCTCGTTAACATATCAACGGCCGAGATTAAGTCCCTAATCAACGAGTAAGATTAGGTCTGGGTTGATCCTTGCCTTTTGGTCCATTCTAACATAGTTTCATATTAATTCACATTAATATTTTAAACTTAGGGTCCATAATTATTATTTTAATATCTCCTAAATTGCTTAGAATCTGCCCAAACCCTTTCTGGGTATTGGAGATATCATGTGTCCCAACCTCTCCACCAAATTTCATGGCTAGAGCATATCTGATGCTACCACAAATCAACACTTTTCATGGACACTTTTGGGCATGGATTAATCGGGAGATTCGGCAGAAAGAATGGGCTAGGTCTGTGCTCTTGTCCCCTAGACCCCTTTTATGTATCAACCTTGAATTCTAGTCTCATGGGGTCTCTTTTACTGATCATTTGGCTCTAGGGATGGTATTTCATAGAAACCCTGATTTTGGTTACGTTGTCCTGCTCCCCTATTTGCTTATATTACCCTCTTTCCATTCATTACCACCCCATTCATCATTGCTCCAACCTCGGTCCACATTCCTCCACTAGGTCCACATACGGTTAGCATCCCCCTTTCCCTTGCCCACAACATGGGTCATGGCCCGGAATGAAGCCTGAAAGTTGATGCAGCTAAAAGAAAAGATAAAATCATATATGGCCACATCCAAAAGGAAAATGTACCACAAAATGCTAAAGATGATCGGGACAAACACATTCATCACGTGGGAAAATCCCAATACATGAGCTCTACCCCATCATCATGGCCATTACCTTGGTTCTTATAAGTCCTATGAATCTCCTTCATCATATAGGAACCTGTTGTAGCGACTGCAACATCCTCCAAAATTTTGGCCTGCATTCAATTCCGGAGCCTCCCTTGGATTCTTAGTTGATGTTTCCAAGCACTCGAGCTCACCCCGTGAGCTCGTGTGAGTCTTTGCACCCTCCTTGCTTGACCGTTCAATGGAAAGCTTTTTGCATGTTGGTTACAATGCCACGCTTGCAGCCATGTTTTGGTCATGCATAAGGTCCTCGCTTCGTGTGTACGTGTTGTATTCGCTATATGAACATCCATCGCACTCATACACAAAGTTGTATGCACTGTTGCGCAAGCGTCGTTGCGGTCGTTCGTCGATCTATACGAGCGTCGCAGTTGTCGCTCCCACCATCGGTTAGTCATGTTGGGCATATGTTGTTTTGATGGCATCCTGTCGTCAAGTTATTTTGAGTGTGTGTTTGCAACGTCGCGTATGCTCAACTTTCCACGCTCACACACTTAGTCATTTTTGTTGTAGTTCTGATGACCGGATCACCCTCTAACAGCCAAACCTCCACCCTGGAATTGACTCAACCGACTATCACACAAAATAGCGCAAAAGTGTCCAACAAGCCATTTCAATCTGCTATGCTCGCAAGCTAATCAACCAACACTCCTTCAGGTCAACCAGAGAGTTTGACCGGGCAGTGACCCTAGGAATCTCCCCTCAAAAATTGCATAGAAGCTGCAGACCTTGCCTGCTCCGCTGACTGAGGAAACTGCGCAAACAGGCTCGACAGACACCAAGTGCCTGTCCCTGTCTCCCCTCAAAAACTGCGCAATTCTTCCAACCGGCCGATTGCTCACCCAGAAAACTGCACAGATTTCTGAGCAAGCCCCTCAACCGCCTAGCATCCCGCTCAACTCAGAAGCTACATAGAGGTGTTCAGCAGGACAACCTCCCAGCAACAACGCAGTTTTTGTCTCTAGCAACTCTGCAACCCGCTGCCAGCTCCCTCCATGAATTGTGTAGTTTTTGCTGCAAAGCTACCCTGCAGCCTATTGCCAGTGCCCTCCAAGAATTGCGCAGATCTGTTGCCAAGCCTCCTGAAGCCCGCAACCAGCTACCTCCAGGAATTGCTCAGTTTTTGCTACCAAGTCGGTCAGTTGCCCGAACTGCCTAACTCCAGAAATTGCACAGATCTTCCCTTCAGCCGAGCCAGATCCCGCGGACAGTCACTGCTGGTCCGAATTGTCCATCTTAGTCTCCCTGTGACCTCTGTGCAATTTTCATGGAGGGTATCCATGTGGCTAGAGCACCTCCGATGCTGCCCCAAATCAACAGCTAGAATGCATGAGATCTCCAAAACCCATAAATCAGTTTTGAAAATTCCACCTAGAAATGGATTAATTAGATTATTAACCAATTTTTTAATGTTTCCTAAGTCTAAACTTAGGAAAATTGGTTAATTAATCAGAATTAATTAATTCAATGTGAGAATAATCCAGGAACTAACACAAATCAACTTCAAGACGATCCTAGCCCTTGTTTAAGATTTAATCTTCGTCGTTGGAGTCCCAACAAAGGATTATAAGAAGAAGTCGATGGGCACTTGGAGAATACACTTGAGCAGTTCGATTTCCTTGGTAGATCGATTTTCAAAGAGTATCAATAATTGTCGGAGAGCCAAAAATCGAAGCAGAGACAATGAGGGGCAGGGACAGTGATCTAAAGGAAGCTTTCCAGATCCGAAGAGGAAACAACAAGTGACAGAAATAATCTATGCAGAAGCAGCACAGGGACTGCACAGTAGATGAAGCAAAGAAGTTTGATTTAGCTAGGTAGGAAGTCAATTCAATTTCCAGAGGTCGGGAAAGTCTTCCAGAGGGTCGAAGAGTCACTTCCAGTAGCAAAGACGGCTAGACAGCTTGCTTAGAAGCAGATTCGAGCCACACGTGAGAGGAAATGCAAGGACTGCGCAGAAAGCCTACGTTGGGGTTTGGACAACCAATTATTCTAGAGAATCCAGTGTGGCGATTGCTAGTGGGATGAGAAAATTTTCTCTCTAATTATTTCTGTCAGATACTTGTTGTTTGGATTTCCAGTTTGGTATCCATAGATTGTACTCAGAATTTCATTGTTGCTTAGTAATAAAATCCTCAGTTGCTGCATCGGTTTTCCCAAGTTGTGTTTTTCCAGGGACCAAAAATAACTGTATAAAATTTTATGTGTGTGTGTGCTAGTATTTTCTCAGTTTCCAGCGCTATTTTGTTCCACAATGTATTTGTGAATTATTTGGTATTTTTCCGTAGCAGACAACAAATAAGTTGTTAAATCAATTAACAATTAGGAAAATAATTTCCAGTTAATGTGATAGATGAATTTTTCACAAGCATTACTTATCAAGTCCCCAAGGCTTCTTGCAGGTGACGCAAAGACCTTTTCTCCTCAACCCATTCCTACTGCATGGCTGGTCACCACAAATCCTTTGCAGCTCCTCTTGGGTTAGCTGACTTCTGAATAACCTCATGTTTTGCTCAACCACCCCTTTGGCTAGCTCATAGGCAGCGGGTGAGACAACCTACATCTTCCTCCAAATAGCTAATAATTTGGTCTGCAATTGCTTGCAAATGATCTCACCCTCAACTAATAATGAACATAAGGTATCTTGCATGTTGGCTCTTACCTCCTTAGGGTGATGTTGGTGAAGAAAATTGGCACATCTAAAGGATCAAATCATCCTGTTCTAGATGAAGCATGACTACGTAGGATCTGATTTTGGCCATTGCGTCTAGGATTGAGCCTTATATCAAAGTTTGAGCTTTAGGTGTCATGCAGTCCTAAATAGCGTTCCACAATCAATTAAAAGACCCTCTTCATGATATCGTCATTATAGGGAGAAAAGGGTTCTACTATCCTCAAAATATTCCTGAAACTGGATGCAATGATAAGCTTGTTTTTTTTCTCTCAGATGCTCCAAGAATATGGCTTGTACCAATGCAAGCATAGCTGCTTCCAGAGCCCAATTTAAACTCCAATCAGATTGCCACACCTTGGAAACATAGGATTCCAGCTCTTCCAATGTGAGGTCCTATCCCAATCTTCCAGATTTTCAATCTGACCCAAGTACGAAAAGCCAATTCCCCACTTCTTTCTCCCTTTGTAAATCCCTCAGATAATTTTGTTGGAGCATATTGTGTACTTTCCTAGAGAAGAGTCTGTTGTTCTGCCTGGTTTTCTTGTATATACCATAGTCCATTGAGGTGTTGTTGTGTTGGCTTATGAGATGTTTCAAAAACTCCAAAGATATAAGGATTCTAACAGTACATGGCAATGACTTCAAACAACTTTCAACCTCTCAATATAGTAACTATTACAAGGCATACCCATCAATTTCTTCCCTCAAATCTGCCTAGCACATACGACTATTTTCTACAATAAAAATGAGCATTTGACTACTACAGTAAGCAGTTTTTGACTCAATAAAATGCTCAACACGGTATCTTACTGACGTACATATGAATAAGACTTAACTCTCTGACCACATACCAAATTCCAACTCTACTCTATTCTTGCTGACAACACAGGCATCATACATTATTCCCACTCAACACCTATTACATGACTCAGGTTTGTATAACATATAAGGATCACAACCATTGTACTTCTGTAAACAAATTTCTTCAAATCATTTGAGATCAGAATTCATAAGAATTTCAAAGACAGAATTAGAAGGAAGAATATGCAAGAACCTGGGACTGCTTCTCTGTTGACTTCCTTTGCTACAGTATTCAACTCAGGTAGCATGCCAAAAACTCAGTTTTTTCAACAAGTTGCCACAAGACCTTGGTCTGATCTGAATGTGAAATAATGTGCTGCCAATAGGGACTGAATGTTGAATATTCTCTGGCCCAACACAAGGATTTAATTCACAGAAATTTAGTCCACTGGTTGAAGTGAATACCTCCCTGTGAATTTGTCATCTAAAAACCAAATGTTGTAGCCTCTCACCCCTAAAGATGAATGCTGAAGCTATACCTCTGATTTCTCTACTAACCTCTGAAGCCATACTGTAACGTACCCAGCCAGTCTGGAATTTCAATACCAAGGACAACTTGAATTTACTGCTTGGGAGCTGCTACAGGCATAATGGATGTGATTATGGGTGAGGCTTAGATCTGGAGCATAACAACCAGCGAATCCTTTTTCTGGGATGGTCACCATTAATCACCTATTACTCAACCCTCTTCATAAATTAATGTTGTAAACTTCAATGGATTCGGTCCTTTCCCTTATAGGCATAGTTGGGAAAATTAAGGAATGCTTGTGAAATGATGAGAAATCATGATGCGACCTAATGAGATATTAAATCAGGATAAAAATTATTAGTCCCCAGGTATCCGGCCTTCCTATATGATGCAATATTTCAGCCTTAAGGGTCCATCATTAATACACCCTTATTTATTAATGTAATAAAATATTGATGATGCCTTCTATCTTTCCCTAAAATTATGACGAATGATGACCAAGACTCTGCTGCAGCTCGGTTGCACTCAGCCCAAATTTTCTGTCTTTCCTTTTCTTTTCTTAGTAAATTTGTAGCATACTCCAGTGCCTTCTGCCTCTTCAATTCAACGTCATGCACACAAACAGTAATTTCTGTTGCAAATAGATAGATTGTATTTCCGGCTTTGGTCTGGGGTCAATTTTGGCCTCACTTATATGTATCGCATTTCCAATTATACGAGAGGCAGCCCCTTGAATGTTTCCTCTAATCCCTGCCTCTCTGTTCCAAATTTCTCAGTTGCAATCAATACTGCATAATAAATGTCACCATGAATAATTTGGCCCCCGCACTGTTAATATCTCGGTCTTTTGTTGATGGATTTCTGTAAATTTTGTGGGAGTATGGCATCTAAAACCTTCGATCCATCTGGAGATGAAATGCAGCCTCAGCTGAACAAACTGACAACGCTAGCAAGTTCAGCTTCTAATTTTTGAATTTTACCCTTAATCAAAATGCTAATTTTGTCTCAAAGATTTGGCTCGACTCTCTCCAAGCAGATGAAGAATTCGGCCTTGTGATTTTGGCCTCCAAGCTATGGGTAACCAGATAAAAAAAACCGCTCCAGACTTTATTCTCAGTGATACAACGAATTATGGAAATTTGAATTTTTCACTTAACGATGCGGCCTGGATCCTCAAACAATCAATCTTGAAAATTTAATTGTGGCCCCTTAAAATATACAGCTTGACCTTTGTTACCCACCATTTGTGGTTAGTGCATATAGGAGAAAAATGTTTCTCCTATATAGTCCCCAGCTGGCAGCTAGCAGCCCCTTGCAACCCCAGATCGCTCGATGTGCCCATTTCCTTACTTGTCATGGGAACTTTTGGGAATGGATTGGTGAGGGGATTCGGCGGAAAGAGTGGTTTAGACTTGTATTCTTGTATCCACTACCCGATTTCGTGGTTACCCGTGTATCCTAGTCTTGTGGGATCTCCTTTACTAACCATTTGGCTTTTGGGTTGGCACTACATGGGAAATCTCGATTTTGATTGCTTAGTCCCGCTTCCAGATACCCCCTACATCACTCCCGTTCCCCTCATTTTACCCCCATTCATCTATTTTCCCATCTGGGTCCACATGTGTCCACTCCCCCTACCCTTGTCCACACCTTGGGTCAGGCCTAGAACGATGCCCCGGAAGTTGATACAAATTTAGCGCATGGGAAAAAGCCAAACATGAGATCTACCCCTTATCCATGGCCATCACCCTGGTTCCTTTGGGCCCTACATGAGCCCCCTATATCATTAAGGAACCCATGATTGTCCCAACCCCTGGTAGGTGATGAACCGCCCCACCTTAAGGGGGTATCCACTACTACATATTACACATCATGCTCTCATCCCCTAGAACCTTGAGCAGTTATGAGGAAAAATCAAGAAAAGGCAAAAGGTATATGAAGAAGGGCAGTAACTCATGTACCACAATTTCCTCCCTCCACTCACATAGCCAGGTGTGGGCTTCCCTTATTATATCTATCCATGACCCTTGACATGTGCTCTAGATGACTGCCCTGATCCCCACTCCATTCCATTATTATATCATTTGCCACCTACCACCTAAAAGATGTACCATGGACATGTCACCCCCTTTAGAGGTTGAAACCACCTAATAGGGTCCTTGGTTAACCCCCTATTGAACTTGGAGACACTTGTACATGCCAAACCCCATTATGGAAGGGCATGCCACCATGAAGTGCCCCATTGATCCCATGACTTGTAAGATTTATTACTTGAGTATTCTAATGAAATGTTGTATTCGAGGCTAAGGGGATGTATTGGATTGTAATATTCCTAATTAGCCATGGCTAGTTGGAATATTCGATTTTTGCTCAATTTTGCCTTCTATAGTTAGTTATAAATAAAAAGGTGAGGACAGGGGGACATAACTCACTTTTAGAATAAAGTCACTCCCTTGTAGCACAACATTGTAACTTAAAGGGGGAGCTGGAGGGACTGTGCAGATGGAGAGGAACACATGGCAAGAAGAAGGGCCAATGCTATAAAGGAGAGAGGAACCTCCTCATTTTGGCATGCGATTATGTGCATTTGAGCTAGTCACTTCGACTTAGAGCACGCTGGTTGTTTAGCCTATCTGCAGCACTGTTTAGTGCATTGAGTGTCTCCCTCCGTTCGGAGATCTCACCCTTAGCCCCGAGGGACTTCGAGTGCCTGCTCGGGCAAGGTAGTTTTCAATAGTCTTTTGTGGAAGGATTGATCTTTGGAGCTGAGGAGGAACTAAGCATTTTGATGACTATGCAATCTTGAGAGAGAGGGACGCAGTCTCTTTGGTGGGAGTTTTGGATTGGGGGTTTTGAGGAGGATTTGAGCTGGGAGATTGAGCAAGGGATCAGCCCTTGCATATTGGAGGATTTGAGTAGAGTTTCGGGCATAGTTTTGCAGGGTTCTATTCAGTGGCAGCGTAGAGCCTTGAGGGAGAGCGCAGATCCTCAAGAGGGTGATTTTCGGGGGTTAGCTATTTCAGAAAAGCTTTCTGGGTTTTTCTGGGTTTATTGAGTAGACACTGATTCTAGAGTTTCGGCATTTTCTGAGGGAGGGGAACAGCCCCAAATCCTCATTTGGTTCCAGCAGTAGCAGCAGCACAACAATTCTCTGGCAGCTTGGACGCAGTTCAGAGACAGGCCATTCCCTTGCTATTCTGAGTGTATTTCTTCACTTGCCTTGAGCAAGTCGAGGTGCTTTCTTCCTGATCACCTCCTGTACTCTTCCCATTACTCAGAATAATAAAATGGCTTAGCCTTTCTCTCTGCATTTCTTGAGTATCTGCTTGTATTCCGTGTTTATATTATTGTATTGAGCTTCCTGGCTACTACATCACTTGGGTGTTATTTGGTTGGAGTTTAATGGGGTTTGGGGAATATCCCTGAAACGGGATATTACATGGATCTTATAAAGGATTGCAAGTGGGTCTTCATTTGGGGCTTCGTCTCCCTATACGAGGTCCTAGCCCTTTGGAGGGCCACATTGGCAGTTGTAGGGTTAGTGTTGAGAGTCATGGGCCTCCACTATAGCAGATACTACTTCATGGATCCCCAACATTGGCCATTGATTGCTCATGTTCCACCTTTTGGATGAGGACGATGCACTTGGTTCACCATGCCCAACCAACTCCACACTCACACCATACACTTGGCAGATGTCCCAACAGTCTAGAGTATGTCTCCCAGTGTAGAGGGAGGGCTTACATCACTATCCTAGCCCTTACAGATGGTTTACAGGCATTTTCGATCCACTTGGAGACCCATGAAGATGTCCTATTGCCCCCACACCCAATTGGGAGCACCATAGGATCTTGCTTGTAAAACAAGGGGCCAGCCCCTTGTCCACTATGTTGGAAATCCATTTCCACATCATGGCACCCCTTGGACTTCATTAGGCCTCCTCAAAGGACCAATGACCCACTTTATTGATCATTTGGCCCTCTTGAGAGACTTATTCATGTATTATTGGGCTATTTGGTGGGCTTGTCACCAAAAGTATTGTGATTATGCACATTATTTTTGTTTAAGGGCTCAATTAGGCCAATTTAGCTAAATTGAATTCATTCGAGTGTATAAAATTTAAATAGAAGTGAGATTCATTTTGATCATGATCACTTTGATTGGGTTATCTCCTCTTGTGAGAATTTTGCTTTCTTGGAGGACGAGTTTGGATGAATTGATGAATTTTGATGTTTGAATATCTTTCATTTTGTCTTGGAGCATCTCTATGAGCATATCTTGATGATTGGATATATTCATTCTTACATGTAAGTGTTATTTTAATGCTATCCCTGTTATTTACTTTTGTCACATGCATGTTGCTGGAATTTTTGCTATAATGGACTGAAATTTACTGCTTTTCTTAAGTGAAATTGTGGGAATTTGATCTTTTATACTGTTGCATCATGTCATGGGCCATGTATGAATGAGTGAATGTTCCTAGAGATAATTTGTGTCAAAATTTATCTTGATAAGTCATCAAATATTGCAAATCGAAGTTTAAAGACCTTAGCGTTGCTTCTCTCACGCCATAATGCCATGCGAAGTTGTTTTCAAGGCCTCTTTGACCAAGTGAATCTATTCCAAACTGCAAATTCTCCTTGACTTCATCTCTCCAAAGGAAAAGGCACTAATCCTCCATTGGTGATCATTTTCAACGCTTGTTATTCTCACCTCCTCTTTTTCTAGGCCTAGCCTACATAAGTCACCAAGGGCATCAATTATCTCACAATATGGCCATCCAAACACTTCGATTGTTGGTCCACAACTACGTTGAAGTTTGCTGTAGAGGCCCTCCAAATTTGACTATCGGTGGGATCTTGAATAACAAGCCCTAGCTCAACAACCATTTCTTGCCCTGGGTTCCCTTGGCTAGTGACCTGATTTGGATCATTACATTCTATTCCAAGAATATTTCCCATTGATCCATTGCTCTTCCACAATTAGGTCGAGCCCCTCCTTGAATGACCAATTCCACTTGACCTCATTTTGGGTCCACTTGGTCCCATGTGGTCCCACAACTTATGGAAGTTAATTTCACAAAGACCACTTGGAAACCAAGTTTTCACAAGGATTTCTAGGACTAGGTATCTTCCCTACAAGTCTTATCCTCAAACCCTAGCCCTTGAAATACCCTTGGCCCTTCATAGGGAGCCTTATACCTTGCTTCCCAAGCAAGCAAACCATACAATTGAGTCTCTCTTGTGAATAGGCCTTAGGAATCACTCCTCATCCTTTCATTAACTCATTCATATAGTGATTCCCTTTATAAGGGGTCTCCTCCCATTAGTGGAAGTCTGTAAAGAGCAGGAAGCCTTAAGTGAGGTGACAATGGGCTAGCGCTCCATTGTTGCCCTTGACCTAGAAGTTGCCCTTTTAGGATCCCCTCCTAGGACCCCTACTAGTTTGAGCAGTAACATTTTTGGTGTCGTCGCCAGGGACACGAGACAAGAGTCTTGTCCTCCATACGACAATATTAATATATCATTCTTGGCGACTCTAATGGAATAACGAGCCCTAGTTATTCATCGATCTCTAAGGTCAATGCTTGTAGGGTGAAGCAAGGATTTTTCAAGGAAATTTCATTCAGCCTGACGACTCCCATGTGATAAGGACCCAGCAACATGTTGACCACATATATTCCCGCCATAGATATGATAGGGATCCCGAGATATCCCTTATGGAATCCATGAAGAAAATGCCAACATTCGATGGGGATCCACATTCCGCGGCCAATCATGTGGTAAGGTTCATGAGGTATCTTTCAAAGCAAAATATAACTCAACCTTGTGACCAAATGGGATTGTTTTTCCTATCCATTGCCCACAATACTGATTGGCTTCAGTGTTGTTGGTGCACTTCTTTCAATGTTGTTGGTGCACTTCTTGTTGCATGAAAGGTCGGGTTTCCAATCTCATGAAAACATACGCCAAATGTTGGACATGACCCTTCGAGAGGAGGAAGTTATTGAATATGGTTTTATGTTTGAGGAAGAGTATCTTGATCATTCTCCAAATCATCAAGATTGAGTGATCGATGCCTACACTAAGGATTGTGCTGAAAAGGAGACCCATGAATCGGAAGGCATGTCCTCCAAGGATGATGAAGAAGATCTGGGTCTCGAAAGCCTTCAGGTGTTGCAAGAAAGCATGATGGCTACATATAATTCCAAAGATATTTTCTCCCACTATTGTGAGCAATTGGAAAGGCTCCATAACATGAAATATGAATATAACAAGAGCCCCACCAATGACTTTCTTCTTGAAGCATTCTATCAAAATCATTTAGTAAAGACCTTAGATAGCATTATTAAAGAAAGAATGAGGGAGGAAAAGCCATCTCTACCTAACAAAGAAGAAAATGAATTGCAACGTAGCCAACATCAAATATATAATGAAGAACAGGATGATTCTGAGGGAAATCATGATCATCAAGTGAATGAAAAATCTGAGTGATTTTTGGGTTGTTGATTGGGGAAGTGGGTATGATTGTAAAAATGAAGACCCCATGCTATACCAAATCCATAAAAATGAGCCCAAGGGAGAAGAAAAAGCTCCACCCTTTCAGAATGACATTGTGGCCCTTATGAAGCCCTTCCTAGTGATTGGAAGGGTCTTTTCTTTATGTTCCAAGATGATCCAATCAAAGAAGAGTCTTCCAAAATTGTGGGTAATTCTGATGATTATAATGTAAAGAGATTGAGGAATATGCTTCCTTTAGCCATACCATCGACGAAGGGTTTTTCTTCATGTTTGAGCATTCCTACCTTTGTTATGTCCCTATCCCAAAAATGGGTGTTTGTGATGAAGTTCATTCCCCAAGTTTTGAAGAAGAACTATTTTCCCCTCTGAAAAACTGGGAATCACGGTTTTCCCCAAATTTGATGATTATCCCACTTCTTGTTTTCCCAATGACCAATATAATATCATCCTAAGTGTATTTGAGTCAATAACTCCTCCTTACCTGGAGGATGATAGGCCCAAGGTATTTCTTCATCAAAGATTTATATACTTGATCATTGACATTTCCATCTCCTGGTCAGAGGATCAAATTCAATCCTCTCGGTTGGTGTCTTTTCCTTCTTCCAGGGTTCCTTTTTATGGCATATGAGTCTCTTGTTTTCCCACCTCCCTCCCTCGTAACCCCTCATATTATTGTTCCCATTTATGTTTTTGGATCCATTGCAAAAATAAGCATAGAAACATGTATCCTTGTATTGATCAATTGACATGTTGGTTGCATTGGATCTATGATTATACTTAGCACTTGCATAATGTGATATGCATGTTAGGATAGGATGCATTGCACGTTGATTTTCTCATTAAAACTAGCATCATAAGATATTATCCTGATAGACTAGCTCCATTTAGATTAAATTTGCATGGAAAATGATTTTACTTTCTTGTTGATTTGTATCGCCTAATACTAGGCATGTCTGATCATAAGATACCTCAAAAACACGTTTTCGCGTGTGCTTGGTCTTTGATATCTACAGGTAATATGTCTATGGTAGCAAGAGATTGTTGGTACTCCCATGACCTCCCGTTCGAGTAGCTTGGCTCACTTTTCTGAGAGCTAATGTCCCAACTGAAGCCAGATGTTACCCACCACCTGTGGGTAGTGTATATATGAGAACTTTTTTCTCATAGATGGTCCTTAGCCAACAACTAGCAACCACTTGCAACCCTCGATAGCTCGATCTGCCATTTTCTCTGCCAATTAAGCCAGCCATGTGCTCCCCTGCCCATTTGTTATGAAGGTGGACCTTCCGACCCTAGAGGTATCGATTTTCATTCCTATAGTTGAGTGAGGGGATTCAACGGAAAGAGTCGATTAGGCTTATATTCTTGTATCCATTGCCCGATTTTGTGGTTACCCTTGTATCCTAGTCCCGTGGGATCTCCTTTACTGACCATTTGACTTTTGGGTTGGCACTACATGGGAAATCACGATTTTGGTTGCATGGTCCCGCTTCTCTATACCACCTACATCACTTTTGTTCCGCTCCTTTTTGATGCATTCATATATTTTCCCATTCGGGTCCACTAGGTCCACATAGTGTTAGCGTCCTCCTCCCCTTGTCCACACCTTCGGTCAGGCCTAGAACGATGCCCCAGAAGTTGACGCAACTAAAAAGAAAAGAAAAAGCATAATTTGGCCACTCTCAACATGTAATATTCCTAATTAGCCATGGCTAATTGGAATATTCGATTTTGCTTATTTTTGCCTTCTATAGTTATTTATGAATAAAAGGGTGAGGGAAAGGGGACATGACTCACCTATAGAATAAAAGTCACTTCCTAGTAGCACAACATTGTGACTTAAAGGGGAGCCAAGGGGGCCAAAGGGGGACGCAAATATGGAGCCCATGCAGACACTTGGAGGGACTGCGCAAAAGGGAAGGAACACGTGGCAAAAGAAGAATTACGCTTGAGAAGGTGGGCCTTGGGATTGAGAGAGGCAAAGGCTACAAAGGAGAGAGGAGCTTCCTCATTTTGGCATTCAGATATGAGCATTTGAGATAGTCGCTTCGGCTTAGAGCACGCTGGCTGTTTAGCTAGTTTGCAACACTGTTTAGTGCATTGAGTGTCTCCGTTCGGAGATCTCACCCTTAGCCCCGGGGGACTTCGAGTCACTGCTCAGGCAAGGTATTTCCATTAGCATTTCAACACTAGTTTCATCAGCATTTCAGCAGTAGTTCTTCAGCATTTTGGAGGATTGCGCAGCACTGAGAGGGATGACGCAGTGCTTTCTGGCTAGGGTTTTGGATTGAGGGTTTGCAGTAGGATTTGTGCTGGGAGAATAAGCAGGGGATCAGCCCTTGCATATTGGAGAGTTTTGACAGAGGTTTCAGGCAGATTTCTGGAGGATTTCATTCAGTGGCAGCGCAGAGCATTGAGGGACTGCACAAAACCCCTAGGGGGTGATTTTCGGGGGTTGACTATTCTAGGAAAGCTTTTTGGGTTTTTCTGGGTTTCTTGAGTAGAGTCCAATTCCAGAGTTTCAACTTTTTCTAAGGGGGGGAACAGCCCCAGATCCTCAATTGATTTCCAGTAGCAACGACAGCACGACAGTTTCCCCACAGCTTGGATGCAGTTCAGAGAGAGGCCATTCCTTGTTATTCTAAGTGTATTTCTTCACTTGCCTTGTGCCAGTCGAGGTGCCATCTTTCTTATCACCTCCTGTACTCATTCTATTACTCAGTATAATAAAATGGCTTAGCATTTCTCACTGCATTTCTTGAGTATCTGATTATATTTCATGTTTACATAATTATATACTACACCACTGTTATTTTATTCCCGGTTATTATGTCATTTGTACGTATTTGGTTGGAGTTTACTGGGGTTTTGGAGAATATCTCTGAAACGAGATATTACAGTGGTCTCAGAGCATAGATCTGGCTCAGCCTGTGGAGCTAGAAATCTATGACACCGGGGAAAAACCCTACATCTATTGCAGAGGTAGGAGATACAGAGACACTGGACGTAGGTTGGAGAATACCTACGGGGAGGGAGACTGTGTTCCTGTGGTGGACGCAGAACAGGAGGAGCTTGTGGTGGACACAGAACAGAAAGAGCCAGTAGTGGACACAGAGTAGATGGCAGATGAGGACAGGAAGAGATTTGCGGATATGCTCTTCAAATCAGTACAGGATCTGTAGAGGCAGATTGAGGTGATGGGGTAGAGATTCATGGCAGTAGAGGCTAGACAATGTGGGAGCCCACGGGTTTTTTAGGTTGGTGAGGGATTGGGCGCATCCCACCATTTGCTAGAGCAGCATGATACTGCACAGCAGGTGGCCTCACATGCCCCTACACGCTCTACCATGCCCACTTTCTTAGGAGCAGACACGGGGGCCGTAGCCCAGCAGGAGGCAAAGCCTAGACATATGGGCGATTATTTTGCAGAGTACCAAGCCTATGGGTAGGAGTTAAGGGAAGCCCTCTCATTCAGAGACTTTGTTCAGCTCTAGCGGGATAGCAGACCCCGCGACTATCACGAAGGGTATCGGCATTACCATGATGGTGACACCCACCGTGCAGCTAGTAGATTCCACTTGCCTACGTTTGATGGTTCATCAAACAGTTCGACAAAGTCTTGGGTGGAGAAGTTGGACATTTATTTCAAGCGTAACCAGATGTCGGAGACAAAGGCCATCAAGGTGGCAACATTGCATTTGGATGGTGAGGCTCAGGATTGGTGGTTCCATGGGATGGTTACACTCGGACACTCCACAGTGACGACATATGCCGAATTCACTAGGAGATTGATGGAACGATTTGATCGGAGGGATCCAGAGCAGCATTTTTTTGAGCTAACGAGGTTCAAACAGACAGGGAGCTCAGAGACCTACATTGCAGAGTTCTCGAGGGTCTCATTGATGGTGCCAGATCTATCCACGGCACGGAGGATCTATATGTATGTTGAGGGGTTAGCAAAGCCACTTTGGGGTTTAGTCCGATCCACTAGACCATCTACAATCCAGGACGCTATTAGAAGGACCTGGGACTTACAAGATGTCTTACCCAGGACCTGGACACCTTACCCCCAGAGGCAGACTTTCTAGTCTAAGGGGAAGGATGTGAGGATTCCACCTCCAAAGGGGAATCTAGGACGAGTACAGATTAACGATGATGCCAGGAGAGAGCTGAAGAAGCGGTTATGCTTCACCTGTCAGGAGCTGTGGGCACCAGGACATAGATGTGCTACTGGCAAAGCACATTTTATTAAGGTCTTCTCCGAGAGCAGTGGGGAAGAGGATAATAAGGATGATGTGGAGGCAGGAGATAGTCATGTCGTGCAGGGACCTTTGCCACCTCCACCACCAACAGCAGGTGGTGCATCTTTTGCACCTACTGGAGAGGCCCTTGCAGCATTGCGAGGAGTTCCCAAGTATCTGACGCTACACGTACGGGAGACAGCATGTGGCCAACGAGTATCAGTTTTGGTTGACAGTGGGGCAACCCACAACTTCATCGATGCACAGATGGTTGAGCGGAGAGGTATACAGACAGAGAGCTTCAATGGGTTTTTAGTCTTGGTCCCAGGAGATCAGACCATGATGTGTGCTTGCTATGTTCCAGAGCTATCAGTGTCGATGGGCACCTACACATTGACTAACCACTTTTTTGTAGTCGATATTCCAAACACCAACATGATACTAGGTGTTCAGTAGCTCATCACTCTAGAGAAGGTCACGACGGATTGGAAAACCCTAGAGATGGAGTGCGGTGATGATAAGATAGAGAGGCATGAGAAGATACAAGGACAGCACCCATATCCGCCTTAGACTATTTCGGCTCATCGAATGGAGGCAGTCTTCCGGAAGGGAGATGTAAAGTGGGTAGTGGAGCTGCGTGCATCAGAGGCAGGGACTACAGGGCAGACAGTACATCCATACATACAGACCATCCTTGATCGATATGTCGTAGTGTTTGGGGAGACTCCGCCAAGACAACCACCGGACCGAGAGTTTGAGCACACCATTGAGCTTGAGCAGGGTATACAGGCAGTGGTCACTACCCCCTATAGGCATCCCAAGGCCTATCGAGATGAGATTGAGCAGACCATTCAGGGGTTGCTAGCTCTTGGGCACATTCGGCTGAGCACAAGTCCTTTCACTTCTTCCGTGGTGTTGGTGAAGAAGAAGGACGACACATTGAGAATGTGCATTGACTACAGGACCCTAAACAAGAAGACATTGAAGAACAGATACCCCATACCCAAGATCGACGAGTTGATGGATGAGTTGAGAGGAGCACGGTTCTTCTCAAAGATTGATTTGAGATCTGGGTACCATCAGATTCGCATGAAGGAGCTAGACATTCCCAAGACCGCCTTTAGGTGTCACTATGGGCACTTTGAGTACTTGGTGATGCCCTTTGGGCTAACTAACACCCCCGATACATTTCAGTCCTGCATGAATCACATCTTCCGCAGTCACTTGAGGAAGTTTGTGTTGGTATTCTTTGATGACATTCTCATTTACAGCAAGACTTAGGAGGAGCATCTCCAGCACATTGAGATAGTGTTGCGTATCTTGCAAGAGCAGAAGTTCTATGCCAAACTCTCCAAGTGTGAGTTTGGGTTGACGGAGATGTTGTATTTGGGGCACATCATAGGGGTGGACGGAGTGAGAGTCCACGAGGAGAAGATTAGGGCCATTAGAGAGTGGTTGGAGCCGAGGAACGTGACAGAACTCCAGGGATTCATTGGCATTTGTACTTACTACCGGAAGTTTGTCAAGAGTTTCTAACAGCTTGCTGCACCCCTGACAGATTTGACAAGGGGGCTTTCAGTTGGACGGATACAGCGCAACGAGCCTTTGACAGGCTCAAGGAGGTTATGAGCAGCTACCCAGTGCTTGCATTGCCAGATTTCACGTAGCCATTTGTTTTGGAGTGTGACGCGTCGGGAGAGGGGATCAGCGCAATATTGATGCAGGGAGGTCACCATATAGCCTATGAGAGCCAGAAGCTCCTTCCGCACAAGAGGTTGTATTCTATATACGACAAGGAGATGCTGGCCATCATGCATGCATTGGCCAAGTTCCGGCAGTATTTAGTAGGTAACAGGTTCAGGGTGAGGACTGATCACAACAGCCTCATATTCTTTTAGGAGCAGAAGCAGCTACAAGAGAGGCATCAGAAGTGGATCAGCAAGATCCAAGCATATGACTTTGACATCGAGTATGTCAAGGGTAAGAACGACGTGGTAGCAAATGCTCTTTCACGTAGACTAGCCACGTTGTCTCTTATGAGCTTGGACACAGACTGGAGGGCTTGACTCTTAGTTGAGTACTCCAAGGACAGATTTGCATGTGAGGTTTTGGATGGGCAGGTGGCGGATGACAGGTACAGGGTGGTCGATGAGATCATCTACTACAGGGATCGGATCTTCTTGACTGAGGGATCTCAGCTCAAGAAGAAGATCCACCATTGGCCGGCCATCAGAGAGAGGTTCTCATGGAAGGGCCTCAAGGAGGACGTACTCCAACATATCCAAAAGTGCGACGTTTGTCAGAGGAACAAGGGGGAGATGAGCCATCCCACGGGTTTATTGCAGCCTCTTCCCATTCCGGAGGGGAAATGGGAAAGTATTTCGATGGACTTCATCACAGGGTTGCCCATGGTACAGGGCAAGGATTGTATCTTTGTCGTCGTTGACCGACTAACAAAGTACGCACATTTCTTTGCCATATCTGCACACTACACAACAGCACAAATGACCGAGCTGTTCTTCAGAGAGGTCTTCAAGTTACATGGTCTTCCTAAGACCATCGTTAGTGACAGGGACAACCGTTTCATGGGCGGCTTTTGGCAGGAGCTTTTTTGTTTAGTGGGGATGGAGTTGACATTGAGTACCAGTTATCACCCACAAACAGACGGACAGACAGAGATAGTTAACAAGTGGCTGGAGGGCTACTTGCGTAACTATGTCAATGGGCAGCAGAGGGCATGGCTGAAGTGGTTGCATCTAGGGGAGTACTGCTACAACACTACACATCACATGTCCATTAGTATGTCACCATTCTATGCTTTGTATGGGTATCATCCTTTATCTTTTGTTGACATGATGTTTGGTGATAGCAAGGCTCCGAGAGCCAAGATTTGGATCTAGGAGAGTCAGGATATCCTCTAAGCTCTCAAGGATAACATGGCTACAGCGCAGAACCAGCAGAAGTTGTATGCTGACAGGGGTCAATTGGAGAGACAGTTTGAGGTAGGGGACATGGTCTACCTACGATTACAGCCATACCAACAGTCGTCACTGAAGCAGAAGGGGGCTGAGAAGCTCAAGCTCAGCTTTTATGTGCCATACAGGGTGATATGCAGGATTTGACAGGTTGCATATGAGTTGGAGCTGCCCCAAGGTAGCAAGATTCATAATGTTTTTCATGTATCATACTTGAAGAAGGCATTGGGGTAGCAAGTGACAGTGACAGATGAGCTACCACCCATGGATGATGAGGGGCATTTGGTTTTGCAGCCAGAGGCTATTATTGATACCAGGGAGAGACAACTGCGGAGCAGGACAGTTTGGGAATTCTTGGTGAGGTGGAAGAATTTGTCGGATGAGGATGCCACTTAGGAGAGTGAGAAAATCCACTTGGGAGAGTGAGAAAATCTTGCGGCATCCATCACTTCAGTTGCTTGAGGACAAGCAACATTTCGCCGAGGGAGACTGTAATATTCCTAATTAGCCATGGCTAATTGGAATATTCGATTTTGCTTATTTTTGCCTTCTATAGTTATTTAAGAATAAAAGGGTGAGGGAAAGGGGACATGACTCACCTATAGAATAAAAGTCACTTCCTAGTAGCACGACATTGTGACTTAAAGGGGAGCCAAGGGGGGCCAAAGGGGGACGCGGATATGGAGCCCACGCAGGCACTTGGAGGGACTGCGCAGAAGGGAAGGAACACGTGGCAAGAGAGGAATTACGCTGGAGAAGGTGGGCCTTGGGATTGAGAGAGGCAACGGCTATAAATGAGAGAGGAGCTTCCTCATTTTGGCATTCAGTTATGAGCATTTGAGATAGTCGCTTCAGCTTAGAGCACGCTGCCTGTTTAGCTAGTCTGCAGCACTGTTTAGTGCATTGAGTGTCTCCGTTCAGAGATCTCACCCTTAGCCCAGGGGGACTTCGAGTGCCTACTCGGGGGCAAGGTATTTCCATTAGCATTTCAACAGTAGTTTCATCAACATTTCAGCAGTAGTTCTTCAGCATTTTGGAGGATTACGCAGCACTGAGAGGGATGACGCAGTTCTTTCTGGCAGGAGTTTTGGATTGAGGGTTTGCAATAGGATTTGTGCTGGGAGATTGAGCAGGGGATCAGCCCTTGTATATTGGAGAGTTTTGGCAGAGGTTTCAGGCAGATTTCTGGAGGATTTCATTCAGTGGCAGCGCAGAGCATTGAGGGACTGCGTAGAACCCCAAGGGGGTGATTTTCAGGGGTCGACTATTCCAGGAAAGCTTTCTAGGTTTTTCTGGGTTTTTTTTAGTAGAGTCTGATTCAAGAGTTTCAGCTTTTTGTGAGGAGGGGAACAACCCTAGATCCTCAATTGATTTCCAGTAGCAGCAGAAGCACGACAGTTTCCCAGCAGCTTGGACACAGTCCAGAGAGAGGCCATTCCTTGCTATTCTGAGTGTATTTCTTCACTTGACTTGTGCAAGTCGAGGTGCCATCTTTCTGATCACCTCCTGTACTCATTCTATTACTCAGTATAATAAAATGGCTTAGCATTTCTCGCTGCATTTCTTGAGTATCTGATTATATTTCATGTTTACATAATTATATACTACACCACTGTTATTTTATTCCCCGTTATTATATCATTTGTACTTATTTGGTTGGAGTTTACTGGGGTTTTGGAGAATATCTCTGAAACAGGATATTACACAACAGGAAATGTACCACAAAATATGAAAGATGGCCGAGAAATACAAATTTAACACGTGAGAAAAAGCCAAACATGAGCTCTACCCCTTATCCATGGCCATCACCCTAGTTCCAATGGGTCCTAGATAAGCCCCCTCTATCATTAAGGAACCCGTGATTGTCCCAACCCCTGGTGGGTGATGAACCGCTCCACCTTAAGGGGTTATCCACTGTTACACATTACACATCATGCTCTCATCCCCTGGAGCCCCGAGCAATTATAAAGAAAAATCAATAATAGGAAAAACGAATATGAAGAAGGGTGGAAAAACAAAGCCCAGGGTAACTCACGTACCACGATTTGCTCGCTCCTACATTCACATACCCAGGTGTGGGATTCCCTTATTACAATTAACCATGAACCTTGACATGTGGTCTGGATGACTCCCCCGATCCCCATTCCATTCCATTATTATATCATTTTCCACCTACCAGTTAAAGGATGTACCATGGACATGTCACCCCCTTTAGAGTTTGAAACCACCTAATAAGGTCCTTGGTTAACCCCTTATTAAGCTTGGAGACACTTGTACATCCCAAAGCCCACTATGGAAAGGCATGCCACCATGAAGTGCCACATTGTTCACATGACTTGTACAAGATTGTAGGGGAACGCATTGGATCTTATACAAAATTGTAGGTGGGTCTTCATTTGGGGTTTGGTCTCCCTATATTTGGTCCTAACCCTCCAGAGGGCCACATTGGCACTTGTAGGGTGAGCGTTGAGAGCCATGGGCCTCCACCATAGCGGATATTACTTCATGGATTCCACCTTTTGGATGAGGATGATCCACCCGGTTCACCATACCCAACCAACTCCACACTTGCACCATACACTTTGCAAATGTTCCAGGGTATAGAGGATGTCTCCCGTTAAAGAGGGAGGGCTAACATCACCATCCTAGCCCTTACAAATGGTTTGCAGGCATTTTCGATCTACTTGGAGACCCATGAGTATGTATTTGTGTCCCCACACCCACTTGGAAGCACCACAGGTTCTTGCTTGGAAAACAAGGGGCCAACCCTTTGTCCACCATGTTGGGAGTCCATTTCTACATCGTGGTACCCCTTGGACTTCATTAGGCCTCCTCAAAGGCCCAATGACTTACTTTATTGATTATTTGGCCCTTTTGAGAGGCTTATTCATGTATTATTGAGCTATTTGGTGGGCTTGTCACCAAAAGTACTTTTATTATGCATATTTTTTTATTTTACGGGTTCAATTTGGCCAATTTAGCTAAATCAAATTCATTAAAGTGTATAAATAGAGGTGAGATGACTCATTTTGATCGTCATCACTTGGATTGGGTTATCTCCTCTTCTGAGAATTTTGCTATCCTTCTTGAAGGACGCATTTGGATGAACGGATGAATTTTGTTGTTTGGATATCTTTCATTTTGTCTTGGAGCTTCTCTATTGGCATATCTTGATGATTGGATATACTCTTTATTACATGTAAGTTCTCTTTTAATCTTATTCTTGTTATCTACTTTTGTTACATGCATGTTGCTGGGATTATCACTGAAATTTTCTCTAAACGCCATCCAAATTTAAAGCAAATCCGACAATGGTATCTCAAAATATAGCTAGCCCTAGCTCAAGGGCAATTTCTTGCCCTAAGTTTCCCTTGGCTAGTGACCTCATTTGGATCATTGCTTTCTATTCAATGATCATTTGCCCAACATTTGCCCATTGATCCACATCTCTTCCACAATTAGGTCAAGCCCCTCCTTGAATGACCAACAGTTACTTGACCTAATTTTGGGTCCACTTGGTCTCGTGTGGTCCCACAACTTGTTGAAGTTAGTTTCATAAAGACCACTCGGAAACCAAGTTTTCACAAGGATTTCTAGGACTAAGTACCTTCCTTACAAGTCTTATCTTCAAACCCTAGCCCTTAAAATACCCTTGGCTCTTCCTAGGCAACCTTATACCTTGCTTCCCAAGCAGAAAAGCCATACAATTGAGTCTATCTTGTGAATAGGCCCTAGGAATCACTACTCATCCTTTCATGGACTCATTCATATAGTGATTCCCCTTATACCAGGTCACTTCCCATCAATGAAAGTCAGTAAAGAGCAAGGAGCTTTAGCTGAGGCGACAGTGGGCTATGGGTGTCCCCCCTTCCGATGAGGGAGATTCCCGCCCATATGCAGTGGCACACAGTCGGTGTACCTGAGCGGTTTTAGCATTTTTGGAGCAATAGGCTCTTTTTAGCAGGTGTTTTGGCGTAGCCAATGAGTGCTTGTAGCTGGGCTTTTTTTAGCCATTTTGTACTTAAATCATCCAAGTTTTGGAATATTTTTATGTAAAAGACTAGATATTTATCTACATATCTATACAGATATTTTGGTATTTTGATGGCATAAATGTGTTTTTAAATGTTTTTGTAAAAAAGTTTTTAACTCAGTAAATTTTTACTGTTCATGCATGCTTCTATAAAGAATGAGACAGGTGCCAATCTAATACATAGTTAGCTAATGAATCAGCAACCACATTAAATTCTCGAGGAATGCGTTCGTATGTGATTATATCAAATTGACGTTCCAGGAGTCGCACCCTTATATAATGACGTGACAAGGTTGGATTACAAATGTGATAACAATTTGTCAATTGCATAACGACTAGCTGGGAGTCTAACCTGACCACCAAATTGGAGATGTCCCTTGATGACGCTTCTATGAGAAGTGAAATTACAAACATGTACTCAGCGATATTGTTGGTGGCGGTTCCAAGAAAGACTCCCCCGGAACAAAATAGTTCCGACTCAGGTGTGTAGATGACCCAAGCAGCTGATGCAATGTGTCGTGTGTGACGACTAGCAACATTCACGTATCCTACGTATGCTAAGGGTGAGTAAGACATCTGCATTGCGAGAAGAATGTATGAGACAAGTACTCCACTAAATAACAAAACAATCCAATCACACCTAAAAAGGAAAGAAAAACTTATGAATACATAAAATTACAAAGAACATGCCCAGTGCAATACTAGGCATAATACTCTTTCAGATAGAGCCCATATCTGGGCTCCTTGAGCGGGACTCCTTCCCAGTCCTGTAGTTCATATGCCCCCGTAGGGAGGACTTTCGTTATGACATAGGGACCTAGCCATACGGGTTGAAGCGTGCATGCCTCCAAGAGGTCATCTTTTGGATGATAGAGCAACACTAGGTCGCCCTCTTGGTAAGAATGAAGCTTAACCTCTTTCGCAAATTGGGATTGTACCCGGCGCTTGTGAGCCTCGAGTGCCAAGTCAGCGTCTCGACAGGTTTTATCCAGTTGTTTAAGGTATAGTAAACGTTCTTCTTCGGCAGTAGTGCCAGGCAGGGGTTCAACGACTATTTCCAAGGAAGGGATCTGACACTCAATGGGTTTTTCATCGTCGTAAAGCTGGATCTCATGCACAGAAATGGACAGACTAATGTCGAGCATTTCCTCGTGAGACCCACTGAATACAACATGGGATTCCTTAAATAGGCAGGTGGAGCTCGCAATTTCCTCAGGATTGCAATCGGCTCCCATCTGGATGATTTCCACAATGTCTGTCTTGACAGAAATATCGATGGGCAATGATTTGGAAGTGTCGCCCATGTTTCCTTCCAAATCCAAAGTTTGGATGGTCATATAGGGTGAGGAAACGATTTCTGGTATGTCAGGGGATAGAATTTTAAGAGGCATCGTGTCCAAATTAGATATTGAAACACGATAGGGCCAATCCTCCCAATGTTGCTCTCCAAAACTCATGATTTCTCGAATAGCTTCATCAGTAGGTAGGAGTTGATGGAGTGGATCTTGTCAGGCCAGGAGTAACTCCAGTTTGGCAGAAAACTGATTGATTTCTTATTCCATAGGTAACCCATTATTATATACAATAGGGAGTGATTGTTCAGTTCATCTCCTGATGACTGTTCACCTTCCCAATTAATTTTGATTAGGTGTCAACATTCCCCCCCTTAATCTGAAGGGAAGTTGGTGAGTCCAAGCATCGTTCTGAATCTTTCAAGCTTTTCTCTTCCAAGCGCTTTGGTGAAGATGTCTGCAATTTGCTCATTTGTGGAACAATGGCGGAGATGGATTGTTTTGGCCTCAACATGATGTCAAATCAGATGATATTTTGTATTGATGTGCTTCGTTCGATCATGGAACTTTGGGTTCCTGGCCAACTTTATTGCCGAGGTATTGTCAATCATGAGTGGAATCAATTGTACTTTTTTTACCTGCAAATCTTCCAGAATTTTCCTGAGCCACACAATTTCTTTTGTTGCCTCTACTGCTGCCACATATTTTTCCTCTATTGTGGACTCTGCTGGAATTGATCGTTTTCGTGATCTCCAGGAGACAACTCTTGATCCAAGACTCATAGCATAACCTGAAGTAGATACTCCAGTTTCTTTGTCTCCATCGAAGTCCGAATCAGAGTATCCAATCAAGCTGAAGTTGCCCACCTGTGTATACTTGAGTCCAAAGTCTTGAGTTCCCTTCAAGTACTTTAGAACTCCTTTTGCAGCAGACTAATGTCCCTCACAAGGCTTTTTCATTAACCTGGAGAGTATTCCAACAGAAAATGAAATGTTTGGTCTGGTAGTAGTCAGGTAGTTGAGACTTCCTACAAGCTATCTATACTTTGTTGCATCCCCAAATTCTTTTCCTTCAATGGATGTGAGCTTTAAGTTTTGTTCCATTGGAGTAGTAAGAGGATTGTATTCATTCATACCAAACCTATTCAACAGATCTCCAATGTACTTCTTTTGAGAAAGAAATATGGACTTCAAATGTTGAGTTACTTCAATACCAAGATAGTAATGAACGTAGCCCAAATCAGTCATTTCAAAACCTTTCCTCAATTCCTTCTTTATGGATGCAATGTAGCTCTCATTGTTCCCTGTCATCGAAAGATCATATACATATACCAGAAGATATACAACTATTTTGCCAACCTTCTTGAAAAACAAAGTTGCATCATCAAGATCATAATGTTTGAAATTGAGTTTTAGAAGATGCTCAATTAGTTTTTCATACTAGGCTCGTGGTGCTTGTTTGAGGCCATACAAGGATTTCACAAGTTTTCATACTTTATGTTCATGTCCTTTCATGGAAAATCCTTTAGGCTAGACATAAAAACATTCTCTTTTAGATCTCCATTCAAGAAAGCAGTTTTTACATCCATTTGATGGAATTTCCAACCATTCTGAGCTTTTAGGGCAAAGAGTGTCCAGATGGTAGCCCATTTTTCTGTGGGGGCAAAAGTCTCCTTATAATCGACCCCTTCCTTCTGTGAAAAACCTTTTTCCACAAGCCTGGATTTGTGCTTGTCAAGCGAGACATCAGCTTTATACTTGTTCTTGTAGACCCACTTGCAGCCAATTGGTTTGGTTCCCAATGGAGGATCAACCAGCTTCCAAGTGCCATTCTTTATCAAGGCATCATAGTCCTTTTGCATTGCTTCTTTCCATTCATCATGGGAAGCAACTTCTTTGAAGGAAGTTGGTTCAAAATCTATAGACAAATTCAATTCACAATCACAAGAAACATCCATATCAACAAGTGAATTAGAGTCATCTACATCACCTCCATTTTGCGGGGTTGAATTTCTAGTTCCTGTCTTCCAACCCCATCAAGATGAACACTTTCAAGTGTCTTTGTCAGCTACTTTGGGGGACCTTTCTAAGATGGTCCAGGCTGCTCTGTTAATTGAGTTGGGACCAAATCAAGATTGAGTCTCCCAATTCTGTGAATCACATCACTCAAAGTGTCATCCGTTGTTGGAGTTTCATGCGAAGGATAGAGTTCTTAAGAAGAATATTCCATAGGTTGATCTAGTATAGGAATCCCCCCTTCAAGATGTGGAATCTGATTATCAAATTCTTGAAATGATTTTGCATTTGCGAAACTATCCAAGCGATCAAGTTGCCGCTCAGCAACATTGTTAGTTTTGGATGATTCAAGAAAGATTACATCTCTAGATACAACAAACTTTTTATTGACTTCATCATAGAGAAGGTATGCTTTGGAGGTGTTTGAATACCCCAAGAAGATACACTTACGGCTTCTTGCACCAAGTTTTTTTCTATGTACCTTTGGTATCAAGGCATAACAGGTGGAACCAAAGACCTTCAGATGCTTTATCGAAGGAATGTGCCCATACCACATTTCATAAGGAGTCTTGTTTCTAATAGCATTAGATGGACATCTATTCTTTACATATACAGCACATAGAACTGCATCAACCCAAAACATCAATTTTGCATTTTTGAAAAACATCATGGAGTGCACCATATTTAATATTGTCCTATTCATTATTTCAACTACTCCATTCCGTTGGGGATTATAAGGCATAGTTGTCTGATGTTTGATCCCATGTTGGCGAAGATAGTTTTCAAATTAATTTGAAGTGTATTCTTTTCCATTATTAGTGTGAATAGAGCCAATATGAAATTGTGCATCATTTTAAATCCATGTATGAAAGTTCTTGAATGTTTGAAAAGCATCAGATTTGTTCTTCAATAAATAAACCAAACACATTTTGGTGTAGTCATCAATAAATGTCATCATATATTTATTTCCATTTGCATAAGGAACAGTGCATTGGACCACATAAATATGAATGAATGAGTTCAATTTTTCTATGTGCTCTGGAATGTGAATCATGAAAAGACTATTTGCTATGCTTTCCTAGAATGCAAGCATCACATTACTTAAGTTTCCTAGGAATTGTAGGCAAACCAATAACACCATTTTTCTTCAACAAGCAGAGGTTGTCATAGTTTAAGTGTCCAAATCTAGCACGCCATAATAAAATTGATGGAAATGTACCTTCTTCATAAGAGAATTGTATGAGAAATTTTGTGCACAAGCAGAGGTACCCTGCAGCTTGAGAAGCCTTTCTTCTTCTATCCCCATCATGAAAAGTGAATGGTTTGATGCTTTTCTCACCTCAAGCTTTCCATCAAACATATGAAAGGAGTGTCCTTGCTAGCAGATGTGGACCAAGGACAACAATTTTCTCCTCGGCTGTGGGAGATATAAAACATGATGCAGAAGAAAGTATGGAAGACCAGGCAATTTAAGCCTGATTGTACCAAACCCTGATGGATTGAGTTTTGATTGTCTGCAAAGTATACTTCTCCATCAACATTTTCAGTAAATTCTTCAAAAAAATCTCTTCTAAAATTCATGTGGCAATTTGCTCTTGAATCAAGCAACCAATCATTTTAACAAGAAGCAAGTGAAGCATTAAATAAGTCTTCATTTACTCTAATATTGCAGTGTGCCACAACATAGTGAGTGGATTCAGGTGCTTTACCTTTCTCTCTATCATCAGTTTTACCTTTGGGTTAGTTCCTTTCCTTCTCAATTCTTTCCCAAGGCAACTTGGATGTGGATGCATCATGTGATCCATCTCTTTTACAGCATATGCAATGAAAATCTGACTTTTCTCCTTGAGAGTGTCTACCTCCCTTGCCTCTAAAATTTCTTCCTCTTCCTCTTCAACCACCTCTTCCTCTAGAAGAATCTTGAGAAAGATTCTTCTCTCTATGTGCAAGGCACATAGCCTCTTCAGAAGACTGAGGAGTTGTCTTCTTCCCAAAATCTTTCTCTCTTTCAGCAATTTTTTTTCACAAGGGAGTCAAAGGTAATATCTTTGAGGTTTCCATTTGCTTGCAATGACTCAAGATAATTTGAGTAAGTGGGATAAAGTGCCTTAAGAAAAGCTATTAGAGGAATGTCCAGTTCAACATTAGTGACTTTGATATCATGCATAATAGATTTTACTTCTGATGCAAGAGAAAGAGGATCATCATTTTGTAATTCAAGGGTGAACAATTTAATCATGAGTTGAACAACTTCAAGTGCATAGTGTGATTCATAGAGTTCCTTCATTTTTTGTAAGGCTTTGAAAGCATATAAAAATGGTGAAATATGACGACTCACCTCTTCATTTATTGATGTTGCAATCAATGCATAAGCCTTGCTGTTCTTATTTTCCCAAATGGCGAATTCCTTGCCTAAGGTAGGTTGTTCTAGCTCTTTGTCTCCATTTCCAACACCAACTCATTTCCACAGCTCATTAAAAATGAGAGTGTGTTTGATTTTCCGCAACCATTCTGGATATTTATCCTTCCTGGTGAGAACCACTCCCATCATAGATATCAATGAATGCATTTTTTTTCCAAAAAAATGTACCCTACTGCCAATATATAAAAAATGCACTTCTGGTGGTTAAAAATTGCACTCTGATATATTAAAAAATAGAGATATTATTTTGGGGAGATGGACAGCGTGGAAGCCAAACAATGTTGTTTATATACCAATGTTATACATTTATGGAACAATGTATATATGGGACAACATATATATGGGACATGCGTTGCTCCCTCATGTATGTAAACATTGACTCCTTAACGTTGTCAGCTCAGTGTATTTCATATATGGAACAATTTATATATATGTTGGGAGACAACACTTATATATACCAAAACGGCACTTAAAAACAACGCTTATATATACCAAAACAACACTTAAATATATGAAAAAAGCACATAGAGGTTATGACTCCAAAATGATCATTCAACGCAGCACCATATGCACAATCCAGGAAAACATTGGAATGAAACAACCATCAGTCAACAAACAAGCCACATCAAGGCTTCCAAGAAAAAAACAAACGATCATTCATCACTAGTGCTTATATTCCATCCCACACTTCCATAATGACACCATGGGCGCAACACCACCACACTAAGTAGTCAAGTCGAGTTCCCTAACCAGCATACAATGGCAGCTTCAATGGACTAGCGCAACACCACCACACCAAGTAGCCAAGTCAAGTTCCCCAACCAACATACAATGGCAGCTTCAATGGACCAACAGAGTAGCCTAGACCAGCGCAAAGAATGGACACACAGTCGACAATTAAACTCAACTTTCACCAACACCGTGGGTAGCAAATATCAGCATATTAAACCTGGGTGAGCAACATTCATTCTCAATGCGTATAGGACTCAACACTTGATTCAAGGTGTTCAAAAAAATAGGATTTATATGCAGAGAAGTTCTTTGAAGAGAAGCATTGTGTATGGAAGACTGTGTATGGTATATGTTAGGCCAAAAAACAAAGCGACAATAAATATGAGTTATATGTAGAGCAACGCTTTGAGGAGCATCATTGTGCATGGAAGATTATGTATGGTATAAAATTTATGCAGCGTTCAAAAGAAAAAAACGCAGAGACAGTGTCAAGCCTCAGGAGGAGGGGTAGATATGTCAGTTCTACAAAATAGGCAGAACATAGGCAAAAAGGGAGTTACAAGGGTAGGATTACTAAAAATAGAACTAGCTGTAATACCCACCTGATACTATGTTAGTCCAGGAGGTAACTCCTCAAATGTAATTATGTTATTCATTTAGGTTGTTCATTATTATATACAAGAGGGAGTGGCTGTTCAGTTCATCTCCCGATGACTCTCCATTTCCTCTATTATTTATTTACACTAATTACAGTTGTTCACCCAATCCCTATGATTAGGTGTCAACAATTTTCCCTTGAGGTACAAACATCTAGTGAAACAATGGGCACCTAGGGATCTTCCTGAAAGAAACACTGATTTTTCTGTCAATGAAACAATATTCCACATTGGCCCATTGTCATTACATGGTTTGGGGCTATTTTCCATGGATGGCATAAAGGTATATTTCGGTGGATTAACTGAATTGATGGAGTATGTCAGACCCTATTACATTTACAGTGATTGGGTATGACTAGTCCAATATACCAAAAGCATGCAAAGATATGGAGTGGCCACAAATTATATACAACTAAAAGACCATGATCAAAATAAAGGCACAATAATGTATATTGATGGACGGCCAAAGGGAGTAGGGAATATTGCAGGGTTTATAAATAGTACATGGATCATGGCCACAAATAAGAAACCCAATTGCATATTCAAGGGTTCTGGCTGAACTGTGTATTCACATGTGCCATTAAATCAATAGTTATAGGGGAAGAGTTTCTCATCGATTAGAATTTGAATAGAATAGATGCAAATATTGCTATTATGGGTACAATGTTTATTCAATTTTACCCAACTTGTAAGCAATGTCTATTATATGTTATCATTGTCATTTACCACAATATATTGTAAGACATCTTGTAAGTTATGGAAACATTTTAATATGACATGGTTATAATGTTGTGGCAGGTTGATCAAGGTCAAAGGGCACCAACCTCATAGCATGTAAACATCAATGTAATTGCATGTAAAATAATATAACCACGAGATTTATTCAAGAATAGCATTTTATCCATTATAAAGTAATTCAAATTCATATTTTTAGGCATCATATAACTAAATGAAAGATTCACTATACATATGACCAACTTGAGAAAATACATGTCTTCATCCTTTTCAAAGTATTGTTTCTATACAATATGGAATATGTATTGATCCTTTCATAATGCCTCTTCCAAGAGCCTTCCAAGATGATGAAGTTTTTATAAATTTAGAACCTTTTATATTGGTCATGATATAACGTGAAGTTTCTATATAAATTTAGATATATGTCAATAATGGTTTTCTTATTAATATAATGACGATTAATTGTGGATGAATTGTTTAATTTTTTTTAATGTGTCATAATGAACTTTGGAGATATCATAATATTTATGAGTAAATATTTAACTAGCTAAAATTCCCCTCTTATATAAAGAAGGAATTTTTTATTGATAAAAAATGTTTCATCAAATTCAAATCTTTGAATGTTTATAGCTGAGGTTGGTGGAATAAAATTACAAATTGCACTTATTTGATAAATAGAGTGATAAGGGGAAGGCACCAGCCATAGAGCAGTCCACAGATGCTTCTGAGGAATTGCTTAGTGAAGAATAAATTTGTTTGTTTATCGGTCTAATCCAAAAAATAAAGAAGCTTCAAATGAAAGCAAACAAGAAACTTGGTTCTTTATTTCTAATTAAGCCACAAACAAAAGAGATAAAAGCCCAAATCAAAATTTTGATGGAAAAAAATTTGTCAATATGGGGTGAGTAACTCATTTAATTATCCCATTTATTTATTTATGATTTTAATTATCTCATCCTTTATTAAAAAAAAAAAAAAACTCTTTATTTTACATGAGTTTTTGAGGGAGTACGATCCTCATGCTGTGACTATGGGGGCCAACATTAGTAGCAGTGACAATGCTTCACCTCTGAGTGACACACCAGTCACTGAGACCAATGCACCTTCTGAATCACAGACTCTAGGATCTGCACCCCTTGAACAACATATGCCAAGATCTGCACATGATGTTGTGGATGTAGAGTATGATCTCATTGCACAATTTGAAGTGAATTTTCCTAGATCTTCCCATGTTACTAGCATGGGAACACTACCAATTACGTTTTTGGTAGATGATGACCATGTGCCCATGAAATTAGAGAAACTTACAGGTATTTAAGAAGTGTTTTAAATATTAAGTAAAATCTAATTGAAATCAACGTATAGTCTGTGATTATTTTAAACTAATGATAATATCATTTTGCAGGAATTGGTGTATTCTATAGGAATTTGTATGACCTCACCTTAGAACTATTTAGGCCCACCATCCACACAAACTCGAAATCCCAAAGTTCCAAGTTAAAGGATGAACTTATGAACGCGATGGTTCGCCTATTCAGTGAGGGTACCTTCAACAAAATTGGAGTTACCTCGAAGGTAGAATTACATTTAAAAAAATTGTCGGAACAGTATAGGTCTCATTTGGAAAGGATCAAGTCACATGATCACCCTCCAGTGATTCCAGAGATGGATTGGAATTCCCTTGTGGTAGATGCAAACAAGAATGCACTTCAAAAAGAATGGAAGACACCACCCGGACCAAGACGGTATGAGGCAATTTTAATAATGTAATTATGATGCATTATCATCATTGCAACATCTAACTAAATTTTTCAATATTTTCAATATAGGCTCCCATATACATCCAAAGGCACGAAGACTAGAATAACTAACCATGGGAACCATCATCTTGGCCCAGGTGGTTACTCAAAAATGGTCGCAAAAATTGTAAGTATATAGAAAAAATAATTTTCATCCAAATTATAAATTCTTAACAATTTTAATTTAATATCACAGAAGAAGAAAAATTCATGCTCTCATGCAAAATTGCAAGGGTCATAATTCAAATAGGCTCCCACAGAGGAATACCTCAAGCTTGCTTTCAAGCACGGATATCAAGCCATGGTTGAATTTATGACAAGCTTGGCATCTTCACAGTCTTCCAACACCTAACCTAACACTCAAGCAAATAAAAGCAGTGAATAGAATTTATAAATGATTGCTTGTACAATATATTAGTTATTATTTTTGTCCATAAGGTAATGTTCTTAATTGTAAAAAGCAGCCAATCAGTATAGATATAACACATGAGGCTAGTGACGGTGGAGTGCCTCTTGAAACTAATGTTAAAATCGGTACTGGAGGTATTCCATGTGTTATAAAAGAAAAATTGTAGTATGGATTACAATTAAAAATATTTAAATGAAAATTGTGTATTAATTATAACCTTTCTTGTTTCTACACTAGAGAATGTATAAGATGAGGTCTGAGAAAAATAGGGACATATGGCCACATCTGAAAGTATTCTGCTTCCCTCCACTACCAGCAAGTAATGAACACTCTAATACTATTTTTATTAATAAAATATTTGTAATAATAATAAGTATAGATATGAATTTAACATTTCCTTCTTATTGCAGTTGATGCTTGACCCCACTTGCATCAGCATAGTCATAGGACTGGGTTAGCAACAAGACATACATATCCCACAACAACTAAATGGGACCAAGACCGAGACATCCTTGATAAATACATATTTATTAAGAGAAAGAAACCTAATAAAAAATGACTCCACTTGTTTATTTAGAGTCTTATTTTTTTAGTACCACATTTTTGACTGAGAGGTTGAATGCCTCATGGCATGTGTACATGTAATTTTTGACTATCTTAATAAAAAGTTGAAATTTTTCCGTTGGAAAAAAATAGAACTACCTTGTTCCATATTATGTAAACAAATTTTCTGTGATAAAATTTATTGAGATAAAATATTTTTTGGATATATGAATGAATGAAAGAATTGGTAAGCCCACGGGGCTTTGGATTGACAGTGAATGAGTGCACTATTAAGGCACTCCTTGCGATAGGTCATTGGTTCAAATCCCCCATGGGTGCTTACCTACCAAAAAAAAATTGAAAGAATTAGGAAATGGATGTTTGATAATTTTTTCTTTATGTATCTTAATGTATTTGTTTCAACTATTTCCTAGTAGATAGATTGGGTTCTAGGGAATTGAGAGTGATGTGAGGGGGGGAGGGGCCATGAGATATTCCACCTTCACGTGGTTGGCCCTGTTCAGTAGAGAATAAATTAGGATTTGGATAATATTAGATCAAAAGACCCTTGATCCAATAGAGAAACAATAAAGTCAATGTTGACTTCCTTGTTGCTTCGTCGTGTGGAGGGAGGTTTTCTCCAAGATTAAACTACTCCAACAATTTATTCTCAAAACTGAGATGAGCTCATTCATGTATTCATGCACTCAAGTATTTTTAATTTTTATTTATTGATGCAATTATATTTAGTATTTGATCAAATTTAATCTAATTTTTCCTCATTGGTCTCATGAATATGTGTAGGACAACTAGTATCAATTCAAATGTTGAAGTGGAACAACTATCCAAAGAAAATAACTCAAAATGGTAAGGGTTTAGGTGAGACAACAAAATTTGTTTGATATTTATGTTGTATGTCTTGGCCGAGTGGGAGTTACATAAAGTTTTATGCCCATTTTAAATAAATAATAGTCATCAGTGGGAATGTGCTCTACTCTAAAAGAAGATAGGTCAAGCAGTGCAATAATAATAAAGTGGGTTTGTGAATTATATTGATTATTCTTTGGTTATATTGAGATGTTGTTGGATTGATACTAGAATTATTGAGAGTTGGATTCCCCCTTGCTTATGTATTGTCATGGTGATGTTCTCATTATGTACTACTAGTGTTTATGGTATATTTATTTTATTTCCAGTTATTTTCTTTAATTCATTTCTCTTTTAGTTTTGTATGAGAGAAATAGAGTGAAATAAGAAACTTTTCCATGAAAAAATCCATGTAGTATTTGTCTTTTTCTTACTGTTATGTTTGTATTTGAGTGAAAGACCACAAACTCTCATTTTTCATGTAGGGTAGTAGGAGAAACTATTACTCTATTATTTGGCCATAAGGCATTGGTGTGATTTTTCTTCTATTTTATTAATTATTTATCTCATCTAACCTCACCTCCTTCCTTTGTTTTGCAAGTAATTTCATTCACATATCCGGATTTGGAATATTAATTTATCCCACCAAGCGCTTGGCTACCGAGTGCATGATTTAGTTTTACGTTGCATTTGATTTCAAGCAATTTTTATTTCTACATTGCATATTTAGTCTAAGTAGGAGATAAATTAATATAATTCCTTAAACCCCTGAATATAAAGTAGTAAATTGAAAATGGGTATTTTAGAAGACCCTACATCTAACATATAGGTGATTAACATTAAAAAACATCAAACAAATTTCATTAACACTGTTAATCCTTGTGAAACCAAGATCCTAGCACAAGTCCTTAGATAAGCCACATCATCTTCCATGGCATACTTCCATGTTATTTCTCTGCCACCTATCTATTGGAAAAATAGTTATGGCATAGTGTTTTCCATTCTTGACAATTATTTGTGATTATATTATTATTACGTGTGTGTACTGTCATCATCAAACAAATGCCAAACAGAAATATATCACAAGAACATGGGATGTAGGCATCATGCCAGGGAAAAACCCCTCCTAGAGAATAAAACGCGCAAGAATTTTCTCTTCTTATCAACTTCAAATGAGACTTCCATGACCATAAACCCAAATACCAACACACCATGATTAGATAAACCACCCAACCAAGAGATCTGCTTCATCAAAGTCATCTGCTACCTTCTGCTCCTTTAAACTATGGATACCTTAAATAATTCACACTTCAAAGGAGAGTGGCATCCTTTTACTTTCTTGCTAGATTTCCTACCTCTTCTTAAGCCTCTTCACATTCCTTCCTGTTTTCAAAACATATCAGAATATATGTGGTTCAATTTCTCACCAATTGAGGTCAAATTTCATCATATCTATAGTCTTCTTATGGGTTGGATGTGTCACTTCAAGGTCGACTTGAAGGGATGACTGACATAATCAGTTGGTGGATTCTAAGACACTTTTAACACAAAATAAATATCTCTTTTTCTTTTTACAAGATCCCCAAAGGGTCCATGACATATTGAAATTGACTTTGGCTCCAACTAAAATCCATAGAGCACACAATGGGTGTTATACCTGTTGACTATTGACCTAAGCATGAAACCCATGCTTTAATAATTCAATTGTTTACAATAAATTCTATTTTTCTTTCTTTTGATAATACATAATTACATCATGACAAAAAAAATAATTATCAATACTTAAACTAGTTACAATTTACAACACTCCCTCTTAACTAGGGAGGTATTCATAATTATCAATCGATACAAGGACAATACCCCATTTGAAAATTTCTTATAAGAAGAGAAAAAACATAGACAATTCTAGGGATGCCCTAACTGCCAAGGTATCCTCACGTCAAAGATCCAAGTGTCAATGACATTAATACAAAGAATCCAACTAAGGGATTTCAGTGCCATAAACTCTTCAAGGATCTAAGACACTATTAGGACTAAGGTTTTATCTATGCATCTTCCGCTATAGGTACCATCATGCTTAATCCCTAACACCAACCCATAGGGATCTAGGTATCATATCCAAGGTTGGAGCTCCACAAGACCAATTATACCCTCCCTCACCGGGATCAAGACATCGTCAATGGCTCGGCCAATATGTCCTCTCAAGTACCATCACTGGCATTTTCTCTCCCTCTAAACTAAAACAAAGACCAGCTTTCATGTAAGAGATCAACACATCCACCAATCTGAGCATGCTCCTAAAACTAACTTATTATGGAATAGATTACATAAGCTACTTGTTAATCTATTGGCACTTACTATAGCTTCATGACCCCAACCATCATTCAACTTCCAATGTACATGTTCTTGTATGATAGCATAATCTTCGAGGTCTTAAAATTTTCTAATGTTGCTTTAGGTTATCACAATATCCAAATAAATTTCTACTGAAGCTTCCTTCTTCAATTTCTCTAGCAACACCAAACTTAGCCAAAGCACTTCACAAACCATCCAATTCACAACTTCATCAATCACAAATACAACTTATGAATAGCCATCTATAGTGTTATAGCCTTTCTCCAATCTTCATTATTTCTTCATAATCTCTATTATAGTTGTCATGACATGTCCTCCCTCTGAACTAGAGAGATATACACTTTCTTTATGCAATATTCTTCTTTACTAGGGTACAAATTCATCAAATTTAGTTACACAAGGCTCTTTCTTTCGTATCATCACTTCATTGGAGAATTTCAACCTTCCAAAACATCATTCCTTCTATCCTTACCTGGCAAAAAGGTCATCAACGATGCATATTTTAATATTACCAGGATTCTCACAACTCCCTCTTTCTATCATGCTTAATATTTTCATCATTATTTCATATGATGTAGGCTTACCTCTTTACAACTATGACAATTATGTACCTACCCATATATGGAGATATATTATAAACTTTATAACCTCAAACATACCTTGAGTTGATTTTTCTACATTCTTTGATAGGGATCCCTCTCACCATGACAATATTAACATCCTCATGGTTCATCTTTATATGACTCTACTTTTATCAGAGTGCCCAAGGATCCAACTTGATTACAAAGTTATCATTCCCTCCATTCACCATGCTCATTGTTTCCAAGGAGGCATCATTAAGTACAATAGTTGTTTTGCTTCTTCTTCCTTCTCATCTTGCTCTTACATGCAATTATTTAATATAAAATACAACCAAGCCAAGTATTCAAGTACAAGTGCATGAAAACACGGTTGTCACTCTAGGTTTTCATTGAATCTTAGAGAGGGAGACTTCTAGGGTTTCATAATCAAACCCTAAATTTCATGATATTTCCTTTTGAAATGTCAATCCTAGGGTTTGAGTCTCAAATCCAATTCTACTCTTTCTAGGATTTTCCATTTACCCTAGGCTACCTACAAACCCCAAAAACCAAAAGCTAGGGTTTCTTATGAGGGAACAAATATATTACAGTTAGGGTTTCTCTCTTGACTAGGTTTTCTAAGTATCAACAAGGATTTTATTTACAAAATTTAATGGCCTTTATGAATATTACAAACCCTTAGAATTCAAGAGAAAGGTTTTTTTTATCAAATTAGGGTTAGGGTTTTCTTACTTGATAAGGTTTTTCTACTATGAACATCATTTAGGGTTTTGTAATCCCTAGATTTAAAAATGAAGTCTACAAACCTTATAATCAAAACATCCATAGAAAAGTCCCAACATAATAAAAAAACAAACCTTTCAACTATGCAAATGCACATACCTTATGACTACATATCTTAGTCAACCATGATTTTTGAAATCCTTCCTTCTTTAACTTCCACAGCTATTATAGTCTTTCCACTATTTCCAAAAGCATCACATCTAACATCCTTTTATGAGGCCTTCTTCGCAATTCAAGGTATTGTTTCTTCCATTAATGTCACAGTCTTCTTGCTTTCTTTGATAAAATGGATCATTCCATCATTCCATCATGTACCTTTGATGACTCTCACTTAATCTAATGTGACTAACAAGAGACACATCAATCACAATCATAAACATACCATTAAGATATGGCATAAACACAAACACAGAAGTAGAATATGTCTCCATCATATTAGTAGAATGATTGATATTACATAGTTCATGTGCAATGCTCATCTAATAACCCCCTATAAGGAATTCTTAATCATAAATTTCTTCCTCTGTCTTAAAATGGCAATGTTTACAAATCTCTTCCTTATCAAAGTCATTCTTCACATCTAACTCTGCAAATAGAGAATTTAGTAAAAATTATAGCATATTTGGAACACCTCCCAAAATCTACATTAGTTATAGTTGATTGATATCCCTATACCTTGATTAAATGATTATTTGTATGGGATTCCTTGGCAAAAATAGAAACCCTTATTCATACTCATGTAATGTTATATGTTTATTTTTATATTTCAATTTACACAATCTTAAATAATTTTGTTTTTAAATCTTAATCACACTTATGAACACATAGTTATTTCATTGTAGGTTTGTTACATAGATTATATGTGTATTTAAATAGGTTATATAACCTATCTCTTATTCCACCCCTTGGAAGTTCATTAACATGTAAACTCGCAACCTTAGGATACATTACATATATGCTATCGACATCCCCTTTTTCCTATGCAATTGGTTAATTCTATTTGTTTTATATATAGTATAATGTTACAATAGCATTTGAATTTGGGATTATAGTTATCTAAGGAATGCCATGAGACACTCCAATGGCTTCTATATATTTTCACCCATGCGCGGGAGGCCTTTATGTGTTGCCACATATTTTGTACCCTTACTGACTCAAACGAAGGTGGGGATTAGTTGGATCTAAATAAATGGTCTTGATTTAGATAGGGTTTCGTTATTGGTAGAATTCTCCTTCGTTTATTTCTTTCATTCCATTTGTTATTCTTTTTCTTTGAATTAACATGATTATGCCATGTAATATGGCTAGTATTTAACCCAAAAATATGGCTTACGTGTTGATTCTCGCTAGTGAGTGTGAGGACATATGTTCATTGTAATCTCTCTTTACTGACTTTCCTCCAAATGTCGAGTCATGGCGGTTGACCCTCACAATTTGTCACAATGGAGTTTTCCACCTGTCACTTTCACTTCTGAGCTTGGAGTTGAGGTAATACTATTTAACCTTTCCTTCTCTCAGAGTCTTATTTGATTTAACTAAATTTTCATCGCTCAATGGTTTACAAATTACTAACTTCATTAGTGGTTTTTGTCTCCAGGTATTCACTTTCCGAAGTCTCGGAGAAAGGTAATAAAGTACCACTATCAACCCTCTACATTCGAATTTTTAAAGCAATATTTTCCACTTCTGTAAATATGTAACCTCATATACTATGTTTTTGGTTACTAATATTATTTTACTAGTTATGTCGAGCTTATCTGAACAACAAATTTATGAGATAATGCATGTTCCAGGTTTTGGGAATTTCTCTTTTTAATGTAGTCATTTTTCTGCAATTGTTTTTCATATAGGAACTAATTACACATTCTTGAACTCTTAGAAAATGTGTTTTTATATATATATATTATATATATATATATATATATATATATATATAAATATATATAATATATATATAACGCATTTCAATGATTTGACAATTATTTTCTTTGTAGCAAATGCCTTAGGGTTACATGGATTTCCTCTTCCTCTATGAAACCCTAGGGATCCCTCTATTTTTAAAGTGAAAAGGAGGTTTTTTACCTCTGCAACATGAGAGATAATATTGTTAGAAAATTATATATTACAGAGCAATGGAATACATAAAATATTGTAGAAATATCAACACAAAAAATGCATAAAACAAGAGAGACATAGATATACGTGGTTCACCCAATTTGGCTATGTCCACGGAGAAACAACCAGTCATTTCTTTTATATTATCCAACAAAAATGAAGAGATACAACCTATGGCAGATCCGCTATAATTCCCTCTTCGCTCTCACACAATCTCCTCTCTCTCTCTCTCTCTCAGAATACAAATCTACATAGCCGCAATACAATTCTCTCATTTATAGTGAGGGGTTTCCTTCTAGGGAAAAAGACCCTAAATTAAACATAACTTATACCATCAGATTTTTGCCTAATGAATGGCCCAGATTGACTATGAAATTATAACATTTTACAAGGCAATTTTACATCTATTTTTAGCTTCAGTGGCATTGCCCCCAATCCCTCGCCTAGGGGGGATCTAGAATCGTCATCGCCACCCCCTGAACCCCACTAGTGGTGTGAAAAAACAGGCAGTTTTGCCACCCCATTACAAATTGGGGTCCAATGAGGTGATACCTTTGAATAAAGAAGATAATCAGGCTCCACACCCAACTATCTACCGCTTGGAGATTGATTATAGAAACTCCACCGCTGTTGCATTTGTTGGACAATGACTTCACTTTGGACCTGGTTGTTTCTCATCTTCATCATCATACTTGAAGACAAATTGAAACCGAGCAAAATCTCAATTTCTCCCTGGTTACAACTTTTGTTAACATATCTGCAGGATTCTGGCAAGTGTGTATCTTTTCCAACTTCAACTATCCATCTTCCAATACCGACCGTATGAAATGGTACTTGAGCTATATATGTTTAGTTTTGGAATGAAAGGAAGAGTTCTTTGCAATATGTATGGAACTCTGGCTGTTACTATATAACCTACCCAACTCTTGCTTCTTACCCAATTCATCTAGCAACCTTTGTAACCAAATCATTTCTTTACTAGCCTCTATAGTAGCAACATACTCTACTTCTGTCGTTGGGAGTGCAACAACACTTTGCAGTTTTGAAACCCAACTGGCAGTTGTTCCACCTATAGTAAACACATACCCTGTGGTGCTCCTCATGTTATCTCTATCACCCGCCATATCTGCATCAACATATCCTTATAGAGAAATGTTTGAACCACCAAAGCATAATGCTTGATTTGTGGTACCTCTCAAATACCTGAGAATCCACTTCACCAGCATCCAATGTTCTTTTCCTGGATTGTTCATGTACCTACTTACAACTCCCAATGCATGTGCAATATCAGGCCTTATGCAAACCATTGCATACATTAAGCTTCCAACTGTTGATGCATATGGAACTTTAGACATATAAGCCATTTCTTCCTGAGTCTTGGGAC
>APFE031679870.1:31997-74114 GCA_000404065.3 Pinus taeda | reverse complement strand
TCTCTATGAAATTTTTAATTCACACGGTTAGATTATTTGTAAATGAAATTCATACAAGCTCTTCTAAACTATTATTTATTCGAACTATGAGCTCAATTCTCCTTATGCATAAATTTGATTTTTATTGATGTTTACATCAGGTGTAAATTTGAGGATCCTACTCTGCTTCATAAGGTAAAACCCTCTTCCTCTCTTAAAGAAACTAATATTTTTTTTGTTAGTCTACAATTATTTCCAACATAGTTACTAACCTTCCTGAAAATATTTTCAGGTACTTCTCTTTTGCTTGTCTTGGACACAATCGCACTTATGGTTAGCTTGAAGTTTTCAATAACACATAGTTTGCTTTCTTCTAGGTTGGAAGAATATTACCCAGTTTCTCTTCTAGGTTTCCCTGAGCAACCTGAATGCACTCTTTACCAAAGACAACTTTCGTTGCCATGGTCTATTTTATTAATATTGCATATTGTATAATGTCCACCAAGTTAACAATTATTTATGATTACTCTACGGTGCTTCTTAAGAGGGTTCCATTATAAAGAACCAGCCCTCAGTACCAACTGTGTTTTATTAATTTAAGACTCCATAACCTCCATTAGATGTTATATAGTGACACTCATCTGTAAATCTTGTTTTGATACTTCATGTTGTGATAAGGAATATGTACTCAGTTATATTTATGTATATATTGTCTTCTAACATCTATGATGTTACTGCTTTAATACAGTGTCAGTAAAAATATTACTCAAGAAATATAACCTTTTTTTTCTTACCAATAGTATTGAAGACATTCGGAATATTTTATCGTTTAAATGTATATGTCTACTCTACGAAATATAATAATTGTCCATGCATTTTTTTTCCATAATCCTTTTCAACGTTATGCCAAATATCTAGGTAGCATATACCTATATACTTTTATGTTTCCATACAGGCTTTACATAAAACCTTACAAGAAAATCAAATCATATATTCAGTTTCCCTACTTCTTTGTATATACTACTGTCATATTTCTATTAGTTTTTCTTTCCTTTTTTTCTTTATTATTCTTGGTTATTATATATATATATATATATAAAAGGAGATTTGTCTTAAGATGAAATAGTTTATGAAAAAAACAAGAATCTTTATGTTAATACCATAATCCATAAACTAATTTAACATATTTGATACAAATTCTATCTCCATATTTCACACTCGAAAAATAAAAATATACTTTTTGGTTATACTCTGTATCTAGTATTGTTATTCTTCTTCTATAAATATCATTCCAATGTCTTTAGGAAAAGCGATTGTACAAAACATAAATTATTTTTCCTAGTTCTCATATAAAAGCATTAAAGCTATTGTTTTCATTTTCTTTCAGAAATTTAATTTCAACCAACACAAATTACTCTTTGTTTTTGTAAAATATAATAGATTCAGATAACCTGACTTGAAAACTTTCTTCTAGGAAAATTAGTGATTAATCACTTGGCTCCTTCCAAACATGACAAAACCTCCGCTTGTCCTCTCGAGCAACCAACTCTGTAGTTCTTCTTTAGATTCTTCTACTTCTCTTTATTATTTATTTTTTTTAAGAAATTATTAGACAAAAGAAAAAAAAATCCAGAGGTTTTTATCCATATCCTATTTTTAGGTGATTATTAACTGCCTCCACCTCATCAATAGGTGGCAGGTGGTTAAGTGCTCATTTATGAGCTCTTTTTCCCCACTTTTGGAGACAACCTCTTGTATTCTAGGGAATAATAAATTGGCCAATATATAATTTTCATACTTGAATCTAATCACCCAGATTAGATACCTAGGAGTTGTTGATGGATAATTAATTTCTGAAAAATAATTGTAGCCTTTTCCTCTTTCAACCATTTGTACTTCAATCATTAATTTCCCAATTCTTTTGTTATATTCATAAAATAAAACATAATGTAGTTTCTAAACAATAACTATATATCAGTTATTATCAGTGAATTACTAATAATTAAGTATTTGTATGTCTCTTAATGCATCAATCTAAATTCAAATTTAAACATATATACATGTAATTACAATAAAATCTTCAAGCTGAGGGATATCACATCCTCCCCCACTTAAGTTTGATGTCTTCCCAGTGTCCCAATTAGTATTTTTCATTGAAAATCATTTCAAAATTTAAACCATAGAAGGATATGCTTCCTTGAAAGAATCCTCTGATTCCTAGGTTGCTTCCTCTAGAGTGAAAATTTTCCATTGAAATTTTGTTGCACCACTTTTCTATTCCAAAGGGTAACCACTCTCCAGTCTCGAATACATATTGGCTCTGCTAAGAACTCTCCCTCTGGTTCCACCTGTACAACATGACAATCAATTACATGAGAAGGATCATGCATATATTTCTTTTATAATGAAACATGAAATACATTATTAATCTTAATGTTGGCTGGTAGGGCTAGTTGATAAGAAACATGTCCAACTCTGGCTAACACCTCAAAGGGTCCACACTATCTAGAAGCTTAGCAAAATTTAGAAGCCTAAGTGTACTCTTTTTGGGTTTGACCTTCAAGTCTACATGATCTCCCATGATTTAAATCTCTCTAGTGTTCTTTTCAAATCTACATAACTTTTATGTCAATCTTGAGTTGTTTTCAAATTTTGTTTAATTTGTTTAACTATATTTTCCATTTCTTTTAGCATGTTAGGCAAAAGTATCAATCTATCTTCAAGATGATCCGAGCTCAAGGGTACTTTACATTTTCTGTCATACATAACTTCGAATGGACTCATTTTCAAAGAGGTATAATATCCATTATTGTAGGCAAATTCAACTAGATGTAGGTAGTCTTCCCATTTGGTTTGTTTGTATTTTACATACATCCTTAACATATCCTCCAATATCTAGAAGGTCCTCTCTATTTGACCATCAGTTTGAGGATGATAGGATGTGTTGAAATTCAACTTGGTTCCCATGTTTTCAAACAATCCCTTCCAAAATTTGGAAGTAAAATTTGTGTCTCTGTCTGAAATTACAACCTTAGGTACTCCATGGAGTCTGAAAATTTCCTCATAAATATTTATGCAATATTTATAGCCTTAATTGAGGACTTAACTAGAATAAAATGTGTCTCCTTATTGATTTTTTCAACCACAACCATGAATAATAATAGTAGTCGAGTAATAAAATCCATTGAAATAGTCACCCATTTCCATTTAGGGATGGGCAATGATTGTAATAAACCAACAAGATGTTGATGAGATGCCTTAACTTGTTGGTATTCAAGACACTTTGCCACATACTCAGTTGTCTCATTTTTTGTGTTTGGCTAATAAAGTTATTTCTTCAATGTTGTGACTGACTTTTTATAACCAGGATGGCTAGTTGTTGTGCTTTTATGTAGCTCATATAATATTAAGTTTCTCATACTTACCTCATTTGATATGTAAGTTCTACCCCTAAAAAACAAAAGTTCTTGGTTGTTAATTGATAAATCAACTTCTTTCTCTCCCAAAATTTTATTTTCCTGCAAATGTTCTTTAATTTTTACATATTCTGGATCAAATTTTGTAGTTGTTTTGGTTTTTTTGCTAAATTTTTTGACCAACTAATTGTTGTTATTTTACTGATTTGGTGAATTTGCCTGCTTAATGCATCAAATATCCTATTTTCTTTCCCTTTGATGTGGGAAATTTCAAAGTCATATTCACTTATAAATGTTATCCATCTTAATTGTCTAGCATTTGGATTGGGATAATCAAATAGATATTTAAGGCTCACATTATCTGTCTTTAGCTAAAATTTCCTTCCTATCAGCTAATGTCTCCACATTTTAAAGGCATGAATTATTGTTGTTAATTCCAGGGCATGTGTAGAATAATTCTTTTCATTCTCTTTTGATTTCCTAGATTCAAGCCCCAGGGGTTATCTCATTTGGTCAAAATCAGTGCCTCGCCATTTGGGAGGTCACAAGGTCCATTCTGCCCAAAGCCCTTGGGGTTAGGCCTTGCTAGTGGGCCATGGGGCTAGATTCCCTTTGAGGTCGATCAACCCAGATTTTTTCGTGGACGTAGCGACCACCCATTGACCAAGGTGTTTGTGAACCACAGCGAAAAAAATAAAATAAATAAATAAATAAATAAATAAATAAAATATATAAATAAATAAATAATAAATAAATCCTGGATTATAGCAAATAACATGTCTATCTTGTATTAAAACTCCTCTTAGTCATTCTTTGCTTGCATCTGTGCACACCATAAATTCCTTATTGGAATCTGCTAAGTTTAAAATAGGAGTTGTTGTCAAGAGTTGTTTAAGTTTGTCAAAACTAGCCTGACAATTAGGAATTGATTCAAACTTGGTTACCTTATTTTAGATATTAGTAGTTGGATAATAAAGCCTAGGAAATCCTTCAATGAACCTTCTATAATAACCAGTGATGCCCATAAAATCTCTGACCTCTTCCAAATTCTTAGGTATTGGTCATTCCAAAATTACTTTTATTGTTTCAAGATCTAAAGCAATGCCCTCTTCTAATATTATATGCCTGAGCTAATGTATTTTCTTCTAATAAAGTGAACATTTACTAAGTTTAGCACAAATTTCATGATCTCTTAAAGTTTGGAGAACCGTTTTCAAATGTTGATAATGTTCTTCCTTACTTTTTGAGTATATCAAGACGTTGTCTATGAATATAATAACAAACTTGATCCAGGTGGATATTGGTGGCCACCCACATATTCCACCTAGACCTCCAGATAGTTTCATTATTTTCCTTGATTATAGTAGCATTTACTATTTTTAGCATTTTTTTGGTCCTGAACTTATGGAGTTGTTTTGACCCCCTAAACAATGTTTTTTTGAGGTCCGCAGCAGGCCAATAGCCATAGGTAAGGGCCTACTACAAATCCGGTATTAATTAGAGATATATTTCCAATGAGATATCATACGCACCAAACAAATATCATATGACCAAGTTACAACCCCAGGAAGTTGGCTTCCCAACTAACCCTAATAGGGCCCACAAACTCTTGGTGTTCCATCTCCTATGGTTAGGGTTTTAGTTGTTTATGTTTTGCCCTTATTTTTTAAGAATAAAAAGGCCCTTAAGCCTCATTGTAACATATTTCAGAGGCATGTAGCCACGTCTCTTCTCAGAGATAAGCTACCATCGCCCGAGCTAGTTTATTTCCATTCTGTATGTAAGCATATTTCAGTTCTTTGATATTAATGAAATGAAGTTCTATTTCTATTCCATCTTTGTGTTTATATTTGTATCTATATTTTTTTGCATTCATGTATAATTCCAAATCAAAACTTGTCCAAGAATGGCCTTAATACATTGTTCATTAAACACATAAATGCGGCAGATGCATTGGTTAACCCAAATGGAAGCACTACAAACTCATAGTGTCCATTAGGGGGTACAGAATGTTGTCTTGTGTATATATCCATCCTTAATTTTTATTTGATAATATCCTGACCTTAGATCAATCTTTGAAAATATGGAAGCTCCCCTAACTTGATCAAACAAGACATCTATTCTTGGTAAGGAGTATTTCTTTTAATGGTCATTTTGTTCAACTATCTATAATCTATGTATAATTTCGATGTTCCATATTTATTTTTCACAAAGAGTACATGTGTTCCCCAAGGAGACACACTTGGCCTAATGTACTTCTTATCTAATAACTCTTGCAACTGAATTTTTAGTTCCATCAATTTAGGTACACTCATCCTATATGGGGCCTTAGAAATTGGAACAACACCTGGTACAAGACCAATTGTGAAATCAATGTCTCTCCTTGGAAGAAGTCTTGGTATTTCCTCTGGAAATACATCTTTAAACTCTTCTAACATAGGATATTCAACCAATAATGGTTGTTAGTTATTCTCAGACACTTCATGTACTTGGATAGAAAACAATTGACACCCTTTTCTAGCATACATTTTCATTTGTACAATAGAAATTTGCCGCATAATTTTATTTTTTTTGGAATGCCTTGAACTGTATAGGCTTCTCCTTCATCATTTACACAAGTGAAGGACTTGTCTAAACAATTTAATATCACTTTATGCTTTTCCAACTAGTCCATTCCTATGAGGACATCAGCATATCCTAATGGTAAAAATTTTAGATTAAGGACAATTTGCATTACATTAAGATTTAGAGGGCATTCCTTACTAATTTATGAAACTTTTCTTTTGGTTCTGATAGGTAACTATTCCAACCAAGATCTATGTTATTTTTCTTTCTTAATTTTACATTTTTCAACTACAACATGTGAGATATAACTTAAGGTAGATCTTGGATCCATAAGAACAAATACTTCATTGCTAAAGATCTTACCTTGTACTTCTAATGATCTACCTCTCTTCCATCTAGTGGTACATTGATTCTTGGTATACTGGCTACGTCATTTAATGTTGATGCTTCTTGAATTTGATTTAATATTATCTTATTCTTCAGGGGTTTCAATGGACAGTCCCTCCACAGGTGATTCTCACCACAACCCAACACTTAATGAGAGGTCTCATAGATTCACTAAATTTTTCATCATTTGCAGTATTTCCTCCTTTATGTCCAATATTTTGCTACTCATTAAAGTTCCTGTTATAATTTTTAGCTTGCTTACTTTTTGGAAAAGTGAGTTTCTTAAACCCCTTTTTCTTACTGCTAAATTTTTTTGGTTTCTCAAACACCCAACTTTTGTAATTTTCTCCTTTCTATCTACTCTGATTGAAACACATTTTTTCTTTTCTATAGCCTAATCCATAGATTTTGGCTGATCAAATTCTATTCTTTCTCTGTATGAGAAATGTAGACAACTCACAAATCTTTGGATTTTTGCTTTTTCTTCCTTCAAATAAGGAACATACCTCAAAAAAATCATAAATTTGTTTACAAACTCATCCATGGTGAGTTGTCCTAATTTCAACTCATGAAATTCTCTAGCCTTTTTGTGAAAGTACCTTTCAGTCAGGTACTTCTTTTTCAATTCCTTTTTAAACAAATTCCAGGTTAAATTATTACCTCTTATGCTCTTAACAACTTTATTTTATTCCCACCATAAAGTTGCCTTACTAGTTAACTGATATGTGGCCAACTTTTCTTTGAGATTACTTGGATAATTGTATACTTCAAAATATTTGTACATGTTGAGGGGTCGTGCTTCTGCCCCTTCTTCAATTTCACTATTGAAATTGGGGAGTCTGATCTTCTTAAATTCTCCATGTAATTGAGAAAATGATTTCCTTTTTCTGGATGAGGAAATACTACTGTTTGATTTCTGTTCATCTTGGTTGTTAGATTTATTAGTTTCACTATTAGTAGGGTTTTTGTATCATTTATTCTTGTAGTACTAACATATCTACTTTTGTATCTCTTCTTATGAGTCTTTTTCCTATTCTTTTCCTTCTCCAACTTTGTTAATGGATACCCATTAATTTCTTCTTGTTCTTCTCTTGCTTTAGCCAACCTTTCCTTATTTGATTTAATGTCTTCCAAATTAGTTTTAATTTTTTTACTACTTGCAGCAATTAAAGATTTGGTTCTTCTATATGACTGGTTCTGCCTCCTGCCATTCTCGTTTTAGTATCATCCTTTGCCTCACCTCTAGGTGATCCCACAGAGCTTTCACCATTAAATTTTCCTGCCATTTCTAAACCTTTTGATCTTGAACACAATTTGTCCACAGTAGGTATAATAGATTTTTTAGTTTTTCTGGACCCAAGCAAGGCCCAATGTTATTAACTACAACTCTGATCAAACTCGTAATAACCCCCTATATAAACCTCATTTTTTTTTGGTAATAAAAAAGCAACATCAATCTTTAATTTCTTCAATATCTTCAATCATTTAAGGAATTCTTAATCACACCTTTCTTCCTACGTCTTAAAATGGTAATGTTTACAATTCTCTTCCTTGGCAAATTTATTCTTCGCATCTAACTCTGCCAATAGAGAATTTAGTAAAAATTATAGCATATTTGGAACACCTCTCAAAAACTTCAAAATATAGTTGACTGGTCTTCCTATACCTTGATTAAATGATTTCCTATACCTTGATTAAATACCTTGATTAAATGATTTCCTATACCTTGATTAAATGATTGTTTTTAAATGATTTCCTATACCTTGATTAAATGATTGTTTTTATGTGATTCCTTGGCACAACTAGCAACCCTTATTCATACTCATGTAATGTTATATGTTTATTTTTAAATTTCAATTTACACAATCTTGCATACTTTTGTTTTTAAATCTTAATCGCACTTAAGAACACATAGTGATTTCATTCTAGGTGTGTTACAAATTATGTGTTTATCTAAATAGGTTATATAACCTATCTCTTATGCCACCTCTTGGAAATTCATTAACATCTAAACTTGCAACCTTAGGATGCATTATATATATGGTATCAACATTCACTTTTTGTTATGCCATAGGTTAATTTTATTTGATATATATATAATAGAATGTCAAAATAGCATTTGAATGTGGGATTATAGTTATCCAAGGAATTCCGCGACACTTTAAGGGCTTCTGGATCTTTCCACCCATGCATGGGAGGCCTTTACATGTTTTCACGTATCCCGTACCCTTCTTGACTCAAACGGCGATGGGTATTAGTTGGCTCTAAATCAACGGTCATGTGTTAAGATAGGGTTTCGTTCCTAGTATAATTCTCCATCGTGTAGTTGTTTCGTTCCATTTGGTATTATTTTACTTTGAATTAACCTGATTATGTTATGTAATGCATCTAGGGTTCAACCCAAAACTATGACTTCTTGTTGTTTCTCTCCAGTGAGTGTGAGGACAGATGTTCATTATAATATCTCTTGACTATTTTTCCTCCAAATGTTGAGTCATGTCAGTTGACCCTCACAATTTGTCACAGTGGAAGTTTCCACCTGTCGCTTTCGCTTCCAAGCTTAGAGCTGAGATAATACTATTTAATATTTCCTTCTCTGAGACTCTTATTTTTTTTAACCCAATTTTCATTGCTCAATGTGTTTACGAATTTCTACCTTCATTAGTGGTTTTTGTCTCCAAATATTCACTTTTTGAAGTCCTGGTGAAAGGTGACACAGTACCATTATCAACCCTTTGTGTCTAGATCTGGTAAGCGATATTTTCCACTTCTGTAAATATGTAACCTCATCTACTATGTTTTTGGTTACTAATATTATTTTACCAGCTATGTTGAGCTTATCCGAACAAGAAATTTATGAGATAATGCTTGTTCTAGGGTTTGGGAATTTCTCCTTTTAATGTACTTGTTGCTCTGCAATTTCTTTTCATATAGGAACTAATTACAAATTCTCTAACTCTTAGAAATGTGTGTTATATATATATATATATATATATATATATATATTAATATTATAGTGATTTGAAAATTATTTTCTTTGTGCCAAATGCCTTATGGTTACAAGAAGTTTCTCTTCCTCTATTCGACCCTAGGGTTCCCTCTCCTTTGTGCCAAAGAGGTATTTTACCTCTGCAACACAAGAGATATTATATTGCTTCCCTTATCAGATTTTTTTTCTTAGCTTGTTTAAAACTAAAAGGGTTTTTTGTGTATGGTGAATTCAAACCAATATACACAAATATCTCGGTTCTATTCACATGATAAGTTTTGTAATACAATATATATAACTATATAATGTAAATGTCTACTCAAACTATCGATTAAAAAAAAAAAAAAAAAAAAAAAAAAAAAATCTTAATCTAACATCCCAGTCTTTAGAATATCTCTCATTTTTCGTTGGGTATATATATATGAATGAAACTTTTATTTCACACGGTTAGATTGTTTGTAAATGAAATTCATACAAGATATTCTAAACTCATATTTATTCTAACTATGTTCTCGATTCTCCTTATGCATAACTTGGATTTTCATTGGTATTTACATCAAGTGTAAATTAGAGGATCCTACTATGCTCCATAAGGTAAACCCCTCTTCCTCTCTTAAAGAAACTATTTTTTTTTTGTTAGTTTGCAATTATTTCCAACATAGTTGCTAACTGTATTGAAAACAGTTTTAGGTACTTTTCTTTCGCTTTTCTTGGACACAATCGCACTAATGGTCAGTTTGAAGTTTTCAATAACACAGTTTCTTTTCTTCTAGGTTGGCAGAATATTACCTAGTTTCTCTTCTGGGGTGCCTTAAGCAACTTGAATGCACTCTTTACCAAAGACAACTTTCGTTGTCATGCTCTATTTTATTTATATTCCATATTGTATAATGTCCACCAGAGTAACAATTATTTATGATTACTCTACGGTGCTTCCTAAGAGGGTTCCTTTACAAAGAACCAACCCTTAGTAGAAAATGTGTTTTATTATTTTAAGACTCTATAACTTCCATTAGAAGTTATCTAATGATGCTCATCTATAAATATTTTTTTGATACTCTATATTGTGATAATAAATATGTGCTCATCTATATTTATGTATATATTGATTTATGACATCTATCACTACAAGGAAAAGACCTTCTAGCGGAGGTTATAACAGAAGTTTTTAGTGTTATAAAATTGGAAACAATTGTCAAAAAACATCCGCTATAACATATATTTGTGATCAAATATGTTCTAGCAGAGATTATAACAAAACTTCATCACAACTGAAAAAATTTGGGCAGTCAGAGGTTTTAGCGGATGTTTTTTTTGCAGTGCACTTCATGGAACAAATCGCACCACTGTGCTATATATATAAATGAACGAGACTTCATACATAATTAAAAGCACCAAGGAGTTGAATGCAAAGAACACTAGTGCATAATATATACCGCATCGGTTCTAATGGATAAAAAAAAAATCCCTATGCATTCTTGCAAGGAACGACATTCGGGCATGCAAGAAATAATAGCTATGTCATTGCTTTTGTTTAAACTTCTAGTGTCGATTCTTATCTTTTGTATAAATGCCCTGGTGTGTTAGTTATATAAAAGGACTGATGATGTTAGATTTAATAATTGCACCGGGGATGGAAATAATATTTTGTAGGATCGCGGTGTTAGTTATATGAAAGCATTGGTGCATTAAGAATTACAATGCACCGGGGTGTTAATTGCTAATAATACTAGTGCTTGAAGAAATAAATTCCTCAGTGTTGTCATTTTCTGAAAAGGCACCGGTCTCGTAAAAACATAATGTGATGGTTCTTAAAGAAATAAATGCTCCTGTGCTATCATTTTCTTAAAAGGCACCAGTCTCACAAAAGATACCATGATGGTGCTTTTATATAACATAACACACCATTGATTTTTTATGTTTTGGATGCACTAGATTTTTGTATGATATTTTTTCTTTTTTGGAAAATCAACCCGTGACAGTGAAATAATTGCAATTTTTAAAATTTGTTATTCATTGAAAAAGCTATATATATCTTATAACAGTATTCATTTAAATTAAAATTTGATTACTTCATTTGTATATGATGTTTGGATTAATTTGTTATATTATCAAATTTCACATCTCTTCATTATAATATTAAATCATCCATATATTTAATTAGTGGTGTAACATTTCACAGTGACATTGGATAACACATTAAAATAAATTAAAATGTATTTTACTATATATCAATAAGAGGCTCTTTGTCATAAAAAATTGGATTATTATTGGTAACCCCATGTCTTTCAATTGGGACACTATGTCCATTACATTGAATAAAATGTTTGATTTTCACAGACAATTATTTCAAAAAATACAACAAGTTACATTGATATCCAAATGGATCATTATTTTTCATTGGAATTGTTGTTAGTGCTCGAGCTACTTCCATGACTTGAGTTATTTGGAGGAATGATTTTTCATTTTTTTATTATTTTCATCTTCTTGATCTTGTTCCATCTGCAAACATAAAAATTATGTGTAATGAGTGTATCTACATTGGTAATAATAATGAAAATTGAAATAAATAATACACATCAATGTAAATCGAATAGAAATGTACAATGGCAAGAAGTGACTCATAAATTGTGCACATAGTTTCAAAACCAAATCTCATGTGTTGTTGCAACAAGTCTTATGCTTGCCTAGTTCCACACTTTGTTTCATGCATGTTTCAAACCTCATTATAATCATAGAATTAATACAAATGATTTTTTTGTTCTAGTAATTATAAACTCGGAGAATTAAAACAACATAGATACTTACAAAATCCACAATTAATTTTTGATATGCTAACATTTACACACAACCCTTATTTAACCCAATGTCAATCAATTATTTTGATGACTCTTCTTTGTATGTTAGCACCTATTTGAAGACATTCAATGATGGTTGGTGTAAAAAAACCTAAAATATGCAAAAATGAAACTTTGATTTGTTATAAGGAAATATTAACAATTACTCACAAACTTTGAAATCAACCCCTTTCTTCCTTGTCATACAGTTTTATGTGCTGAGTGAGTTCCATTTTGTTTTCTTTTCTGTAAGAAAATACTTGAAACTTAATATTTAATGCTAAAATGTTTTTTTATGAACAAATTCAATCATGATTACATACATTTGAAGTGCATTGTTGTTGATATGGCTCCTCCTGTGATACAATTATGTCCATTTCTTTAACCATCTCCTTGTACACTTTTTTGGTCATCTCTACTGGCATGTTTCACATATCAACTCGTTGATCATTTGCGATTTTCATAATCTTCCTAAAAAAAGTAATAAACTATTTTTATATTGATATATGAAAAGTAAATATAACAAAATCAATATTAATAAATGAATGGTTTGTAGTATATATATATATATATATATTAAGAAAATCATTTTAATTAGGAATATTACCTTTTGAATTATTATTTTTGGTTGTTGTATGTTTTTGCTATAGCAAGTCTGACATGTCTCATTAACCATTTCTCTGGAAATGATTCCTATAGTTTAGATATAATTTGGTTCTTAGAATCATTGGATTAATTTTGTATTGTAAGTGGGAAGTACATTTATATATTCATTCCACTAATCCCTCATAGTTTTGTAAAAAAAATCCCCCTTTCATCAACATCCAGCGCCACTCCAGATGAGATAAGGACCAAGTCATCCTCATTTACATGTTCTATAATTTTTCCTTTTTTAAAGCGACATTAATTTTTTCCTTCGTTGTTGATCCTTGTAGAACATTAAACATATATGAATTAATAGATTGTTTCAAACATGTTATCTAATATTCTTAAGTATATTATTAATGAAAATTCAAAAAAAAAAATCATATTGAATAGTATTTTTCATTCCCTTGATTCATCCTTGTGCAATTTTTCTATCAGGATTTTACACTCTTCTGCACTTAGATTAGAAATAATCTTATCGGCCTTCTTCATTTTGTGGCTCTACATGACACACACCAACTAATACATATTATTTAAACTTACATATAGTTCAAACATATTAATTTTGTAAAGAATTTATAGAGAACATTCCTTCTCTTTTTTTTTTATGTGCTATCATTGCATCAATCAATATTTGTGTTACTTGACACCTTCTGAGACATTTTTTATCAATATACAACCTATACCATTCAATAAATAAGCCATTAAATATATTTTACAAATAATTTTCAGCCAAAAAGAGCTCTGGTAACCAGTGCATTGATCTGAATAAATGCACCAATGCGTTTGTCTCATTAAACGCATCAGGCTTTCATAACTATTTGACACCGTTAGGGAAAATTAATTTTTAAAATAATTTTAAATTATAAGAATGCAATTTATAACGCTAAACACACCACAATGATTTAATAATCTTATTTGGAAGAGGTGATCCAGTGCATTATATTACACCGGGAGCAACAATAAATAGATTGGACAAAATCAGTTGTGTTATAATATATCGGTGAGTTGTATTACATAGGGTGCACCGTTGCATTATATTACACAAGGCGCACCATGTAACATATAACCATATTTTTTAAAATGGGCAGGGTTGACAGAGTTTTGATATAATTCAATAAGTGATTCCCCTACTTTACATGTCAAATGCCTTATATATTGTAAGTACAAAAACGCATTAAATCTAAAATGCCTAAAATGAAAAACCCTAAGCATGAAGTGGTAGAGGAATTTAAACCCTGTTGTGAAATTTTACAAGAAGAAGCAAGGGTTTAAGGTACATATTGATTTTTTTTTTTTGAATTTTAATTAAATTTAAAAGGACAAATATCAATAAAATTTTTAGTAAAAATTTTATAGTAAATTTTTTATTATACAAGGTTTTTTAATTTATTTTTATTTTTCTGAATTGTGAATAAATCTAACAGAAATTGTAAAAAAAAGTAATAGTAAAATTTAAAAATTTTACTATCCAGGGTTTTCAGTGAATCACCATACCTTTTAAATTATGATAATTCTGCAGTTCCAAAATATTTTGCTGCTCCACAGTGCTCCTATTATGTCTCTCTTGCAAATGATCTCTCATTTAATTAAACCCTAATAGAAATTGTAAACTTTTTTATTGGTAAAATAAACAATAAAATTTAAAAATTTTACTATGCAGGGTTTTGAGTGAATCACCATACCTTTCAATTTGTGATCTTCTGATAAATTTTGTTTCACAACGCTCCTGGTATGTCTCTCTTGCAAATCATTCCCTTGAAATTTTGGGTAAAATAATCAAATAGTGAATAACTTTTTACTATTTAATAGACTTTATGAAATTAGATTTCAAAAAATCAATTGTCGCTCTTTTTTTAATTTAAAAAAAATCACGTTTTTTTTTCAATTTTTCCGAACATCGGTGCATTTGATAGTCAAACACATCGACATGATCAGGGTGCCAAATTTTTTCGATGCATCGACATGATACAATTTTTTTGAAATCCTAAAACAGCGTGATTAATTTTTTTAACATAATGGTGTGCTTTCTATTCAAAAACATCGATGCTCTAATAGTTATAAGAGCACCGAGTTGGTTGAATTCATTTTTATTTTCTAACATATGGAAACAGGTGCATAGCGGTGTTGTTGCTTTTTTTAAACACATCAGTGCATTTTTTTACAAGAGCATCAATATGATAACATATTTTTTTTGGAATGCTAGAAACCAGTGTAGGTATTATTTGAATGCCCTGGTGCTATTATTTTTTAAATGCATCAGTGTGATTTGTTTTTCTAAGTGCATCGGTAGGGTTAGTTCATAGTATACATTATAAGAGTAGTGAGTTAGTTGAATTCGTTTTTATTTTCTAAAATCTGGAAACAGTTGCGTACCGGTGCTATTTTCTTTCGAAACGCATTGGTGCGTTTTTATACAAGAGCACGGATATGATAATATATTTTTTTCCAAAATGTCAGAAACCAGTGCAAGTATTATTTGAACACCCCAGTGCTGGTATTTTTTAAATGCATCAGTGCGCTTTGTTTTAATAAGCACACCGATAGGGTTTAAATTCTATCTAAAATTTTATTTTCATAGAAAATGGCATATTAATCTCAAATTATGCTTTAGGATGCATCCACATGCATATTAATCTCAAATTATGCTTTAGGATGCATCCACATGAATTATAGTAGTTCATAGTGTACATTTTCAGCTTAAAGTATCCTTATTCTTGAAAAATGATTTGAAAACTATATTGAAATTCAGATTGTGGTTATATGGTTCTCGAGATTAATTTTAGATCTGTAAACAAAATTTTATTTCTAATTTTTCTCAAATGCAGGAACAAAATCTCAATAATATCAAATGACCAATATATATACACACACACACACACAAATAAGTCAAATTACTGCATCAAGTCAAACAAACGCAATCAAATATATGATACAACAAATGTTGTAGTGCCAACTACCTGGTGTGTTGTAGAAAATGATGGATGGTCAACTATTGCCTCAACTTCTGTCAAACTTTGAGGTGGAGGAGGAGATGGTTGGTCTGTGGCAAAACATGATGGATGGTCAACTACTACCTCAACATATCTCGAGTTCTGAGGTGGAGGAGGAGGTGGCTAGTTTGCAGTAGTAGACGATGGATGGTCAAATACTACCTCAACATCTGCCAAAATATGAGGTGGAGGAGGAGGTGGCTGGTCTGCAACAGAATATGATGGATGGTCAACTATTTCCTTAGCATTGCAGTCTGGCGAACTTTGAGGTGGAGGGATAGGTGGTTGTCTGCTCTGTCAGGAGAAACATAAGGCACAGCCTCCTTTGGCCTCCCATGATCAGATGACTAATGAACATGATTCGATGGCATAGTACTACAAGAAGCATCATGATCACCACCCTCATCATCATGACCATGATCACCACTCTCATCATCATGATTACCACTCTCATCTGACATATCCTCCACTGCATTCCCTGCATTCCTCATCGCTACCAATACCCTACTAGCTCCGATGATATGATGCACAAGAGACATCATCTCGCATGGACAATCCTCTTAGAGATCCAAAAACCTCGGATTTGCGCTAATATCTTCAGCCCTTGTAGGGTGGACTCCCTCTTCAAACCAAATTCTAAAAATTTGTCACCATAGTCCATCCAAAATTGCAAACCATCCCTATAGCACTGGATGCCCATGCCCCCCTAAGGATGTGCCTCGCCCTCTTGGGCCTTACCCATATCCTCATCTCCTCCATCCGGTGGGGGAGGAGGCATGTCACCATTGAATGTGTTGATGTCTACAAAATATATAGTACACAACAATAATTAGATTAAAGAACGTAATAGAATAAATTTTATTCTAATTAATTAAAACAATAAAATAAAACTAGATTGATTTAAAGAAAATAATAATATTACCTCTATCATTCAGAGGCTCAACCAGTGTGAAGATGATGTTGGTACACTACCTCCAATCAATCCTTGCATACAAAAACACCAATGCAACAAACGCATGTTCATCCTCATTGGTAAGTAGCATGAGTGCCTCATCAGAAATCCTGGCTGAATACTCTGACAGACCCCTCTTGGGCATCATCTGCCCCCACATGCACATCTAGACCTCAATCATCTACCTATGAGGGAAATGGTCAAATGTAGGCCTCGTCTCTGGGACCCTCTCAAAAAATAAACAAAAAATCTTTGAAGTGAAAGGGAAGGTCGCCCTCCCAAGTCTCAACGCACAACATCTATCTAAAGCCATACAAAACTGCCTCAAAAAAATGGCAGACCATATGATACAACGTGGCACCTAAATCAAAGAATCAACATAATACAAATAAGGGAAACTAATGTGCTTGCCATCACTACTAGAGTGTGCAATGGTGATGATTAATAATGAGAGGCACCTAACCTCTTGTGCAGCAAAAGAATAAATTTGTAGTTGTCCACCAGGCACCTGAAAATCTATTGGATGTATTCCATGAGGCCCGACATATCTCTGAGTGTAGGAAAGCTGAGTCTCAACTGCAACCCGATGGGGGAAATTAGGAAATTGTTGAAAATCCTCCCCTCTCTTGGATAGGCCAGTGATAAAGTATATGTCCTCCTCAAAGGGCCTATACCATGCCCCATGACAAACATGGAAACCTTGCTCCTGGGAACTCCATCGACGAATCATATGCACCAATAAGAAGGAGTGTGCCTTCAAGGATGCAGCCTCCTCATAGTGCTAGAGGAGGCCTAAATTCCTTAAGAGTGCTCAGGTCGCTACAATAATAGAGAGAGGATATAGATCCCTCTCCCTCTCCCTGGCCTCCCATGGTCAGACCATATTGTATGGGTCTGCCATTTGCTCCTATTGTATATGTTGCTCCCTCTACTGACATTTCTACTACATGATTGACATATAAAATACATCATCCTCATACATAAAATATAGTTTTTTCTTATTAAATGAAAAATGTTTTTATAAATATGGAAACATAAATTTCAATTAAAAAAAAAAATTCTTCGCTGCACCCAAAACATAACCATGCACCATCTTCAGTGTGCTGTAAAACATAAATGCACTGACATCGGTGCACACAGAAGTATGACACATCGTTGTTGTTTCAAATATTTAAATTTTCATCGCGGTGTGTCATACTTATGCACTAGTCTACACATATAACATGTTCACATCGGTATAGAATGCTCAGGTTATCAAACCCACCGATCTATAGCTATATTTTTAAATATTATTTTTGTGGTGTGTTTGGTAAATATAAACACATTGGGCGTAATGCACCGACGTACAATTTTTATCTTTCCCAGTGCGTTTACATTTACTAAACACACCACAACAATAGAAGTGTATTATGTTCATGCTGATTTGTGTTGCACCCTGTAAATTTACAGGGTGCACTGCTATCGGTGTGAGATGAACATATGGAGCGCACCATGCATGGAAAAAAAATCAAAAACAATTGCAATTTTAAGCTAATTTTATTTTAAAATCCAATAAAAAATTAAATTAGAGAGAAACATAGACATTTGGTCGTCGGGGAGGCACTGTTGACAAGTAATGGGAAAAACAAATTTTACCACGGTTTGAAAAAATTGGAAAGTCATGAAGTGAGCACAATATGGAAATTTGGTGAGCGAGAGAAGCACCAAAGTCTGTGCACTTGCATGAGTGGTGCTTCATATCTCTCTAGCATTGTTGATGGTAAAAATGAAATTTACAAGAGGTACAATTTTTTTATTTAACCCTCCACCGGTGCGTTACCATAGCTGCACTGGTGTGGAAGATACCCATGAGCATCGTATTATTTTTTTAATTAAAAAATATATAACAGTGATTTTTTTTTACGACACCCTAAGGCATTCTAATATAGGTACCATGCCAATGCTTTATTTGAGTATAACACCGCTCTTTTTTTTAATTAAAAACCGCCTAGCAATGCTCTTTAGAAGATGCCCCAGGGTGTTTTAGTACATGTATCGCACCAGTTCATCATTGGAAAATAACACTGTAGTTTTTTCAAATTTAAAAACTATAGTAATGATCCTTCTTGGTATGTACCAGGGTGTTTTACTACATAAAGGGAACTGGTGTTACAAGTGTATATAGCACCAACAATTTTTGAAAGTAACATTTTTCTATTGCTATCAAGTATTCAAGAACTAGTGCATTGTGTTATTTAGTGCACCATGTTTTTTTTATCTTATAAAAATAAATTTTCCATGGTGCACCATGTTATATGCGACATCGATGATTGTATGGATAGTAAAGCACCAATGCATTTGTAGATTATAGATGCATTTTCCAAACAACATCCGCTAAAACGTCTGCCCACCCACCTCTGCTAGTGACCTCTACTACAAAAGGATTTTGGGGCTATGTTTATAGGGTCTCCAGCAAAAACATCCACTATAAGGTATTTTCCTTGTAGTGTACATTGTTACTTCTTTAATATTGCATTAGTAAAAATCTCACCGAAGAAATACATTTTTTTCTTACCCAATAGTATTAAAGATAGTCAGAATAAATTATTGTTTAAATGTATATGTTTACTCTGTGAAATATAATAATTGTCCATGCATTTTTTTTTCCATACTCCTTTTTAATGTTATGTCAAATATCTAGGTAGCATCTACCTATATACTTTTATGTTTCCATACATACTTTACATAAAATCTTATAAGGAAAGTAAATCATATATTCAGTTTCCCTACTTCTATGTATATATTAGTGTCATATTTCTATTAGTTTTGCTTTCCTTTTTATTTCATGTACTATTATTGATCTTCGAATATATATATATATATGATTTGTCTTAAGATGAAATAGTTTATGAAAAAAAAAACAAGAATCATTATGTTAATACCATAATCCGTAAACTAATTTAACATATTTGATACAAATTCTATCTCCAGATTTCACACTCGAACAATAAAAAGGTACTTTGAGGTTACAGTTTTTATCTAGTATTGTTATTCTTCTTTTGTAAATATCATTCTAATGTGTTTAGCAAAAGAAATTGTACAAAGCATAAATTATTTTTCCTAGTTCTCAAATAAAAGCATAAAATCTACTCTTTTCAATTTCTTTCAGAAATTTAATTTCAACTAACACAAATTACTCTTTGTTTCTGCAAAATATAATAGTTACAAATATATCTACTTGAAAACTTTCTTCTGAGAAAATTAGTGATTAAGCACTTGGCTCCTCCCAACCTTGACACAACCTCTACTTGTCCACCTGAGCAACCAACTTTTTAGTTCTTCTATAGATTCTTTTGCTTCTCTTCAATCTCTCTATTTTTTTTCTTCAGAAATTATTAGACAAAATCTGAAAGATCCAAATATTTTTATCCATCTACTACTTTTAGGTGGTTATAACTACCTCCATCTCATCAACAGGTGGAAGGTGGTTAACTTCTCACTTATGAGCTCTTGTTTCCCACTTTTGGAGAAAACATCATGTCATCTAGGGAACAATAAATTAGTTAATGTATATTTTTCATAATTAAATATAATCACCTAGATTAGATGCCTAGGACTTGCTTATGGATAGTTAATTTCTGAAAAATAATTGCAGCCTTTTCCTCTTTCACCCATATGTACTTCAATAACTAATTTCCCAGTTCTTTTCTTATATTCACAAAATAAAACATAATGTAGATTTTAAACAACAACGATAAATCAGTTATTATCAATAAATTACTATTAATTAAGTATTTGTATGCCTAAATTCAAATTTAAACATATATACATGTAATTACAATAAAATCTTCAAGCCAAGGGATATCACATCTCATGACAAACCACCTACCTCAATATTCTCCTAATTATATCAACTATAGCTAACAAGCCAACCAACAACTTCTTACATTAAGGTTATATAATATATATTATATATTATTATATATATATATAATATTATATATATATAATATATATATATATATATATATATATTATATATATTATATATATAATATATATATATATATATATATATATATATATATATATATATAGAAGAGTTTATAGAAAATTCAAATATATACTAGGGGAATCTCCTAATTGTAACCCACTCGTGTAATATGTTAGCACTCTGTGATTTCCCTAGGCTGAGAAAGAAATCCTAGAGGTAACCACAAACCACTTCAAGGTCAGAATCTAGTCGTTTTGACCTAGAGAGGACTCTCTCACTTAGGTCACTCAACAAATATGATATTAGGCTAGGTAAATAGGCTCAATAAAGTTTGATTTTCAATGGTCTGTTGATGAGGAAAGGGGCATATCCATTAGGCATGGAGTCATGTCAAATCAATTGTTTTGTCCAGTGATATGTAGGAAAAGAGAGGATTATTTCCACAGGGGCAAGGTAGGTAGCTTTGGTGGTGTTTTTAGATTAAATTGTTGTGGAAGGTGAAGGAATAAAAAGTGAAGGACAAGAAAGTTAGAGCATCAAATAGTAGATGAATTCTAAAATGTTTTTCTAAACCTGAAAACATTAATAACTTGGCAAACTAATCAGAGCATCATTAGAGATGAATTCTGAATCAATCATCTATTTTTTTCCAAGAAATAAATATTTACATTAAAGGGATGGAAAACACATAAGATAACTCACAAGTCAAAGGAGCACAAGCCACCAAAATTATGAACAAGAATCCCTACAAATCACCTGTTATTCCATTCAATCACCAGAAAAAAGTCTTCAAAATTATAGTGCACAAAGAGTCTTCTCTCCAAACTCAACCAATGGAACCTTTACAATTCGTTTTCTATCCTTATACATCATTCAAGATTCTATATCCTATCCTAGGTGGTCGAATTCATTAACCAAAATTAATTTTAAATAGATACATTCAAAATATGGTGCATATACTTAAAAATAGGAATTTTTTTCCTGGTAGCCAATCCAAATTTAGAACATAACTAGATTAGAATATTGACCAATAAACATTAAACACAATCCATAGGATAATTTTACATCTATTTACATGCTCAAAACTATTAATAGAAGTCAAAAATTTGAATTGTAAGACAAAATATGACTAATTGTCCAGACTCGCAGCACGATTAGGTAGATTCGCAGTAAAACAAAGTGACTTCCATGCTTTATATGGTTGTGGCCTATATCTAATAAAATGAAGAAACTAGGTATGCCTCAATTGCTCTTGTGATGGTGATGTTCCTCCTAAGCAAGTTTCAAAACACCTTTAGACCTCCCTTTGGCTTGTACCCCACTTTCGCATCTCACTGTCTGTTTTCGCAGTGCCTTTACAAACTAAAAACTTGATGACCTTTTCCTCCATTTGGAAATTTGGAAACCTTAGAATAAGTACTAGAACCTTCATACAAATCCATCATGATAACAAAAACCTTTAACTTCACAACCCCATAGCTATCAAATTTACATATGGAAAGAGCAGCAAGCCCCTTGTTACAATTTTGTTATTTTCATTAAAACTGATCTTTGAGCCAAAAATGAAGCTTTCAGGGTTGGGTTGAATTTTCTTGTTGGAGTTTCATCTTTGTACTAGCCTCTGCCAAAAATTCCAACTTACCTCTCTTCCTCTTTCTTCCAACTTCTCTAACTTCAGTAGTCCTTTTCTTCATCAACCTAAGTCTTCTTTTTAGAACCAGGTTTTGCACATATAAATTATTCACTTGCCCATGTAGAGGAAAATTCCATTTTAGTGTATGTTTGGCCTTTTGAAGAGCAGGCAAAGAAACTTCCACCTCTTCAAATAAGGCCATATTATCACTGTGGTTTTTATCTGCAAGAGTATCCACTTGATGTTGTACACCTTCAAGCTATTGCAGTAGCTTCTCATATTCCTTTTGTTCATCAAAACCCACAGGCTGCACATTCTCCTTTTCTTGTACATGTACCTTGTAAATAGACCTAGTATAAGGTCTCCTTGAATATTAAATCAACTCTTTCAACTTTTCAACATCAATCACCACTTTACCCTTTCCTTTGAAATCATGTCTCGATGCTTCCTTTGATGGTTTTTCTCTTCTAGAATGGATAGTTTCTTGAGACATTTTATGTTTAAGCTCCTTGTTCTCTTGCTGCAAATAAGCTATAGTCACATGTGCCTTATCTAACTGATCCTGTAATTCCCTAATTTTCTAATCTTTTTCACCAAATTTCACCTCTCTTTGTATTCTTTCTGATTCCATGATTTTAATAGGAGATGATGGATGGATCATAGCTAATTTCTTAGTTGCATAACTTTTTCTTGGAACGCTTACCACCCTCTCTATCTCAGGGGAAAATTGTAGCTTCTTAGCACTTTTTTTACCATCCAATTTACCTTTGGTCAAAGTTTTCTTTATTGAGATTGTTGAAGGTGAAACTTCCTTAATCACAACTGAAGGAGTGTCTTTCCTAGTCCTTTGAATGTTTGAAGACTGTGTTTCCCAACCTGAAGAGGCCAAGAAATCCTACCATGTATGCTCTCTCCTCTCAAGCTCCTTCAAGACCATCAACTTATTCAATGTAAAATGAAATAATCTAGCCTCCACTTGACTTCCTTTGGTCTGCACTCAACCAGCCATCTTACATAAACTCCTGAACAAATAATAGGGAACACCCATAGCTTTCTTGCCAGTGAAATGAATTAAGAGCATGAGGTGGTAGTGATAAACCCTAATAAATCTACCCTCACATGTAAAGTACCTTTGGATGACCTTTAGCATCTTGCCATGATGGTCATGTAAATAAATTATGGGAACATATGAACCATACCCTTTCCTATGTCTAGGCTTGAGGAAATCCTTGAAGGCAACCAAATCAAAATCCATTCCTTTGGACCACTAGTCTCCACCTAAATGAATCTAAGTGGTGTCATATATTGTTTGGGCTGAAACTAGAAATGTCATGCTTCCCACCTTTGCTTTTACATCATCAAAACCTTTAGCAAATTCTTTAGTCAACTGCAAATGGTATCACTTAATTATTTCACAAAATATAATACATCCTACTTTCTTAAAAGCTACCTTGATGGTTGGGTCTACATTGATAGCTGAGATGTTTTGTGGTTCAAAACGTACAATGGCTCTCCCTTTATGTTTTGTGTCCTCTGGTGTTGACATATTTTCAATTTTGCAGCAAGTAATTCGGTAAGGTTATTACGCAACAAATGGAGGTGTTCTTTGGTTCCCAAATCTTGTGACAATGTTTCAAAAAATCTATACCAGCAATTATGTAAAGATTCAAAACTATAGGCACTCTCAACTTAACCTTATAACATTTAGAAATTTTATAATTGTTTACAAGTAATTTGACCAGGGAAAGTCGCATCACAGAGGGTCAAAAACATAGTGCATATTAAATTTTGGTTTTTAACACACTATTGGGCATAAATTTTGAGGGAAAAGCTTTGATTATAGTCACTAGGACAAAAATACAATTGCATGCAAGGTATACACAGCGGAAAGAGGTAAATTGGCAGCTTAAAAGAAGGGATGTGATCCGTTGTGTACATTCACAGTGCTTTAGGATGAAAATACAACAAAAACATAGAAATGCAGTGATAGCAAATTTCACTTCTCTTACGAGCTTGACCTAGTTTATACTAGCTTCTAATCACAATTGCACAATTTTTTCAATTCTAAATGATAAAAACCAAACTAAATTTGCACCTGTCAGCAAGAATTTGACACGTTCATGCAAGAAAAGAAACATTGTTTGAACTTGCAGTGCCCCTGCAGACTTTGTGCATCGAACAAAATAAGTGAAATAGAGTCTCTGATGAGAATGTCGAAGAACTAGGCGTTGAGGAGTGAAGATAATAATCCAATTTAACATGCCAAATAGCTTGGAGTAGGTAAAAATGATGTTGATCATGATTTTGAATGACCAATCATGCAATTGCAACACATATCTAGAGTCGCAGTGCTTGGGAAGAGAGAAGGATTGCACTCATAATTGTTACCTCCTTTACTGAGATCATTATTTTGTTGTTGAAAAGACTTCCAAACTAACTCATCGTCGCCTTCAAATTTGTGCCCATTCCCTTGTCAAGGTTATTTTTTATGTGGACTTGATTCCCATGTTTGGAATATGATAACCAAAGTTTGATTACATTGATATCTAGACTCTCGTATAATGACAACCAACCTTTTATGATTAAAATTTTGAATCATGACTTCGTGTTACCATTACATTTCAAATGACGAAAAAAAGACTTTTTTGACTTTATGATATTTTGACAAAAATAACCTTTTAATGCCATGACTCTCATGAAAACCAAAACAAATACACTAACATAACCTTATAAACATGACCTCAATTGACATAGTAATAGTATTATAACCAAGATGCCTAGACCTAGGACACTAACATAATATATTCTAAGCCTTTAGATACATGAGCATAGGATTGGGGAAATTAGTCTAGAGGATGTATGGGATGACTCCTTAGTCTCTATGTCCTTAGGCTTCTACATTCTTATATTTCTTGTAGATTCATCTTCTGCTAAACTATGATTTGTAGCAATATTTAGCTAAAATTGGTCTATATAAATTTCCTAACCACATATTTGGGCATGTCCTTGAGTTGATATATGCCTCTTGTTCCTACAAAATGGGCTACAAGTGTAGAATCTCTCTTATAGTATAACGTCTAAACTTAATTAATTAAAAACATTTATCCAACTCTTGCTTGCCCCCTAGAATTTTTTGTGAATACCCTACTTGTTTCGGGTGGAGTCACCCTAGGGCTTTGGGTGAGAACCACAATAGAGTAGGAGCAAACTACAACAAGAAATACTCATACAGTGTAGGTAAAATGCTTATATTACCAAACTACATAAGAGTGATCGTACCCGGATTTCCTTCGTTTGAGTAGGTCCCGTAGGGTTTAGACCCTCTGCAACTCCTGATGTTCTTCAAACCTGAAAATCATTCAATTCGAACATACATAGCAGTATAGAAGTAAAGCATATTCAAGAAATTGACTTTATATCATATAAACAAATGATTGATCATACATAAAAACAACATCCATATATGAATTAAAACATAATTTGATGCATAAACATAGTTAATTTCGGAAACAAGACAGCATTTCTTTTATTGTAGTAAGCTATAAATAACATGGAGTGAATTCACCTGAGTCTTCTTCTCTGGCTCCAAGCGGAACCGTCCTCTGGATTCATCCTATCCCAGCCTTCAACAATCTTCTTCCATCACCAACACCATGATATCTCAAGCAAAAGGAAGGATATCTATAATCAAGGAAACAAGGGTTTCCTGAAGCTTGGGGAAGTGCATGAGGCACAGGGATTCATCAGACTCAGTCAGGGATAATATCAGTATAATAACTCTATCTCTTCTCCTCCTTAAGGTCTTCCCATAGAAGTCTATTTATATCTCTCCCAATTAGTTTTTTAGTTGGGAAACAGTTGGGCGATGGGAAATAGGAGGTAGTCAATAGGTAAAACCCATGAACTCCACCCATAATTAAGGAAATTTAATTTTTTAAGTATTTTAATACATATACATGGGTTGGATATTGACTAACCCACGTGTACATGCTTTTAGCTCAAGGCAAAGTAGCGTACAGGGAATAAAACATTGTTTTTTATATATTTGGACCAAGTCTAGAAGGAGGGGTTTCCCTAGGCCATAAACAAAGCATCACAAATACCAAGAGTGGTAAATGGTGCTATAATAGATGCCCCTTAATATATGAGGTCAGAAGGGGTACATGATGGCCGAAATGTATTAAGTGTATGGAAAGAATCATGCCGGGACTAAGAATGACTTCACTAGAATTCAACCTGTGAAACCATCAAAAGAGGTCAAAAAGAAACTATTGTCTGAGGCGAGCATACCCATGCTCAGAGAAAGTAAAGCATGTCCACATATCAAGTACAAGCGGATCCAATATGTATACAAGTATAAAGGAACTGAAAGTACATAATGGATAATCTGATCGTGATCGAAAAAGTACATGTTTGAATATCACATATAAGATGGCGATCAATGATGTTGAAGGATGAAGTTGATCACTGATGTCAAAAATTGATCCCAATAGTACCAAATGAACATGAAAAAATAAAATGATACTACATCGCAACTCGGATGCCAGCATATAAGATGTCGTTGTGAAGAACGGTGACATATAAGGTGGATGGTATCAACTAGCAGCAACAGGAGCAACTGACAAGTGAACCAAAAGATTTTGATGCAACCCGAGGCCTTCACCGACCACCACGGTAAATTTCTACACAATGGGAATGAATGATCTGAGGTCAACCACGTGAGAAATCGTTTGATTACCGGTCATTGATGTATACCATTAACAAACACGAGACTACTCACTGATAATGATAATGAGGGTCAAGGTACCCAGTACAATCTAACAAGTGTGAATGAATGAGTTGTAGTCGAACACTTGAAAGAATCTATCAATCAAGAGACAATGATGGTTTCCCACTTTTGATAGTGAAGGAATCTGCCACTGATGACTGCAAACCCCAAGGTACTGCCAAATGGACTCTAGATATTTTTCCCAAAGCAAATGAGTTGTAGTCGATAGGAAAACATCCGCTAGAAGGAATGCATTAAGGCATCCTTCATCAATCTAGCGTGAGTGTAACCCGTAGGCCAATAATGTGGAAGGAATCGAATGAAAGAAGATTTAGTAACCCAACTGAAGCACGTTTACGGCGTACACAAGATGTAGCTAGCACATGCTAGAAACCCTCTGAACCAACCAATAATGAAAGCTGACACAGAGGCGAGGAATCCACCAATAGGGTCAAATTGAAACCAAGGCACTGCAAGAATCCCAATGTGTCATAATGAAAGCTCATGTCGAACACAAGGGAAACCCCTCAGTCAAAGACCCATGATACTGATTAATTTTGAGCACAAGGTGACCTATCAATAATGAAATTAGGGCCAGGGTGCGGCTCTAGATCTGCCCTCAGAGCAATATGTTGTAGTCGATAAGTACAAGACCCGCTAGCAATAAGTCAATGGAGACCTTCTCAAACCAGCACGAGCAAAGGACCAATATAACTAATGCGATGACAAACATGACACTGACAACCAGGGATGGCCGACTGAAAAATAGGTCAAGAGACACCGCAGAGAGGCCGACTTAGGTTTACTTTCCTTGAATAAAAGCACAACTCAATGATGACTATATGGTAGCATATGATAACTCTGTATAAGTTTGTCATACAAGAGGCATAAACAAACTCTCCATATGATTGGAAGATATAACCAATCAGAGGAGTATTGACTCGATAACAAGGTTAAGGTGCTCCTACGTCAAACTAAATCCCACCAAAATGGAGGAGAGACTTTCTTTTGAGTGCTTTGTTCAAGGGTGACACGACTGACTCTAGCTGCCAACAAAATATGGAAATGTCATCCCGTTCCCGCTCTTTTTGGAATATATAATTTTTTGTCTTTTTCTTTAAGCTAGAAAAAGAATAAAAGAATTTTGTAGTACAGTGGAAAGAACGAGTGTCAGAGAAACAGATGATCTAGTTCCTGGGAGGGGAACATTCCTATGCTCAATGCAGGGAGGCAAAACTGGTCAAGGACACTCAAAGGGATGCTCTTTCCACAAGTAAAAGATTGCGTTAAGTTGTAGAAGCTAAGTGATTGCATGGTTGATTTTGCAGAAGACATGGTCAAATAAGTGGCTTAAACATGAGTCCAAGTGAAGCCAGCTCAAGGCCAAAAGGTGAAAATATTCAAAATGCAATGCAGTAGTACAACTCAACACAAAGGAGCCTCTAGGGTATAAGGATAGAAATTAGCACAGAAGAAAGGATAATGTGTCTTCAACACATCAGTCATGGCATAACTAAAGAGGACTCCCAAGCCTACTCAGTATAGCAGCATAGGCAACCAATGTCAACGAGGTTCTAACTAAGATTCCCATGTAAAGGATGGCTCTACCATCGCATCATGATTTTAAAAATTAATGAGTGAAAATGGTTTGCTAACCAAGATATGATGGGGTCGATCCTACGGCGAATGTAGCATTGAATGGAGGCTAGTATGCAAGATGCAACGGAAAATGGTTTTCCCTAACCTAAATTCTAGTGAGAGAATGATACCTACCATGACGGGTCAGCGGTCATGGGACCAAAACAACATCTTGAAGAGGTCTCCAAAATTTCCTAAAAAAACAACCCACCCTCGACAATCCAAGCCCACAAGTCAAAAAATCCATGAGACAAAAATCAATTTTTGAAAAAATATTTTGCAATTTCAAAGTTATATAATGACTTTTGGACTCACAATTTTTTCATTTATGTTTGGAGCAAAGAGCTGTGGAGCAAAATGAAGCAAGCTTTCCTCTGAACAATTGGATTGTTCAAATCACCCCAAAGTCTCCAGGTAATCCTCAAATCCTACTTGCAATTTTTTATGATAGTTTTTAGAAATTTTCTCAAAATTTTGACCATGGGAAACTATGCCAAAATATTCAACTCTATGTACATGCTGGTTGGATGTGAGCAACCAGTGTATACGATGACCCTACACGTGACTGTGTGTAAAGGGAACCCGCTTGTATGCGAGTGAAAGTTTTAACATATAAACTAATGGTTGAAACTTCAATTTTTTGCAGGATGACTATCACTTGGAGAGAAAGAGAGCATACTACTATTGATAATGAGGTAATGAATGAACAAAATGCATTGGATGCTTTGATAGGTTGTGGCCTACTTAAGTTCTTCAAAATGCCAAATATGAAAGCCAATACGCACTTGCTAGAACTTTTGATCCACTACTAGAGCGCAGAAGATGACGCTTTCATGATAGACCAGATGCCTCTACGAATTGAGGTTGAAGATATCTATTTTATTAACAGTCTCTCCCGAAGAGGGGAAGTTGTGCATTCGACAAGCAAGACAAGAGGTACTCTTTCGGTGGAAGACTATGTCCATATATATTGTCGTGGACATCCAAAGAATATTGGAAGTCAAATTCCAATCAAACGTGTGGAAAGTTTATCCTTTAGGATTTTGTTATGTACCATTGCATGGGTAAATGGGTCAGCTTCCCTACATCAGGCATCATGAGTATCTATGAGCCTAGCAGTGGAATGTCTTACCATAGCATTTGACTGGTGCACGCCTCTTCTAACTAACATGAAGAGTCAATTGACCTCTAAACAGAAGGGTCAAATGAAGAACTTTGGATATGGAATCATATTTTGTTCATTCTTCTTCGGGAAGGTACCTGGGCTACGTCCCAAAGTATCAACATCCATTAGCAGCCCTAACAATCCATAAATGGGTAGATGGGCAGACTTGATGAAGTGCCTTGGGGGCGGAGACGTGCCTAGAATGACTTTTGATGATGAGTTTTTCACCTGGTGGGATCAACAGATCATCGCGATCGATGACTACCCATATGTCGGTATGGAATTCTGAGGAGATCCAGACTTAGTGTTACCACCAAATGTGGCATGGGGAGACATCGGTAACAATTTTTATGTTTTGTGAATTTAAAAAAAAAATGGATTTTTTTAATATGAAATGAACTTAGAAAAAATAATTTTGATGAGACAAAATATTGACAAAATATAATGACCATGTTCCAGATGTGGGTCCAGTGAGACCTGATGGATTTTTGAGGCATAGGCGTCATGGAAGAGGGGCCGAAGAGGCAGCAGCTGAGTCAAAGAAAGTCTTGTATGCTATTCAGAGAAACTTGGTGAGACTAACTCACCAGGTACCTATGATAGCCGTAGAGGATTTTCTTGAGGAGATGCAGTGTCGCGTGGTAGGGGTACCATGGGACTGGGTCTGGATACTTCGGCGTGTAGCCAACGCTATGGTTAACTTTTGAGCCGCTCATTCTGAGCTGGATCGATAGATAGATCTATGTATGACTGGACATGATTATGGGCATAAGCCCAAATTTTGAGGGCATCTTGTCCCAATTTTGTATATTATTTTTTGAACACTCCATCTATATACAGGCAATTTTATGATATATATACAGATTCAATTTTTTTATGTTATTTAATTTGATGAATGATTAATGTGCCAATCTAATGCTTGATTAGCAATAGAGTCTGCTAATGAATTCTTAGATCGTGGAATGTGAACATATGTAATATAAATAAATGATCGTTGCAACACTCTCAATCTCAAAATTTGGCGATATAAATAAGGATCGCGAACCCGATAAGTGTTATTTAACTGCGACACCACCAGTTGTGAGTCTAAATAAATTACCAACAAATCAATCCCATAAGATATTGCTTCGGATATTAAATTAAGAATGGTAGTATATTCGGCAATGTTGTTTGAAGCAAGGCTAATACACACTCCCCTCGACACCATCAACTGGCTAGATGGATAATAAATCACCCAAGTCGCGGAAGCAAGATTCCGAGTGTGCCTACTCGCACCATCGGTGAATCCAAAATATATCGAATCATCCATCAATACCCACCAAAGAAGATCAAAAAATTTTGATATCACAAAATTCCAGACAAATATGTATTAAGATACAATATATACAAACAAGCAATTGCTCGGCCGAAGCCTAACCAAAATACTTCTTAAGGTAGATCCCATTTCTGGGCTCCGCCAGCTTGTTCCCTTCAAAATAAATTAATTCATAAGCCCCTTTTCCAAAACACGCTTGACTATAAAGGGACCATACCACATAGATTTGAACTTGCCTGCCCCCATGGCGTCTTTGTCTTGGTCATAGATTAAGACAAGGTAGCCTTCAAAAAAAACCCGAGGATGGACAACTTTATCATATTGAGTTTTAATCCTCTTCTTATGGGCCTCTTTTATTATGGCTACATCTTGATGCTTCTCATCAAGATGTTCCAAAAGAACAAGGCGTTCCTTGAGACTAGATGTCTCCGCAATAAATTCTACAGCTAGCTTAAGGGACGGAATTTCACATTTGATAGGGAAAATAGATTCCAACCCATAAACCAGTTGAAAAGGAGTAAAACTAGTGGCAGTCTTAACTGAGGTTCAATATGCCTAGAGCGCTGGGTACAACATGATGTGCCAATTTGGTCGAGCTTTATCAATTGCCCTTTGTAGGATGGCTTTAAGGGACTTATTCATGACTTCAACCTACCCATTGGCCTAAGGATAATATGGAGACAAATGCTCCTACTAAAAGCCCAACTTGAGAGCCAATTCAGTCATCAGTTGATTTTGGAAGTGACTGCCATGGTCAATGACAATCTCTCTTGGGATACCAAATCATGAAATAAACTGATTGAAGAGAAACAAGGTTGTTGTTTCACTATCATTTTTGAAAGTAGGCATGGCCTCAGCCCACTTTGTAAAGTAGTCAATAGCCACAATGATGTACTTGTGGTTCCCTACCAAAGGTAGATTACAAGTAGTAAAATCAATGCCCCACTTCATAAATGGACCAATAGTGATAACAGGAAAAAGTGGAGCTGGATGCGCACGCATTTTTTGAGTATAAACTTGACAAGGATGGCAACGTTTGACCTCTTCAATACAGTCTTTGAAAATTGAAGGCCAAAAGTAGCCTACTCGCAAAATTTTCTGGGTTGTTGCAAGCCCTGATAGATGACCACCACAAGCTCCACTATGGTAATCATTAAGTATAGACTCAGCTTCTTCCAAAGTTAAGCAACGCCTAAGGATTGAACCAACCCCTCTGCTATATAATGCATCACCGATAATAACATAGTTTTTGGCAAGGTGACATAACTTTCGACGCTCATATTTGGAGAAAGTAGGTGGAACTTCGAAGTCTAGAGATATATAATGATATCTCCATACCAGGGATCTTGTGAAGAAATGAGGAATAAATGTTCATCGGGAAAATTTTCCTCATAAACAACAGCTTCTTCACAAGGCAGCTCCAAAATCAATTCTGCAAAAACTAATGACTTCTTAGATTTAGCTAACAAGAATTCAAGATCGAACTCTTGCAAAATAAAAATCCATCGATTATACTTGCCCCCAATCACTCGCCTACTGAGGACAAACTGAAAAGGATTGACAGCTGCTAAGATGAACGTTTTGTGAAGCATAATGTAATGACGCAGCTGCTGGACAACATGGACAGCTACCAAGGCCAATTTCTCGATGGGAGAATAGCATAGCTCAGTTCCTACTAAGCCTTGACTCAAGTAGTAGATTACATGCTCACTGAGAGCATCATACTCCTGAACCAAAACCATACATGCGAGATACAAAAGTAAATCCCTACCATAATCTAGTGGACTCAATAATGGAGTAGTGGTTAATGCTTTTTTCAAAGCATCAAACAATCGTTGCGCAAAATCATCCCATAAAAATGGAACTCCTTTCTTAAGCAAACGCATAAATCCTTTGGTAATCTCGGCGTAATTTGATATAAATCTCCTCAAGAAATTTGCCTTCCATTGGAGACTTTGAAGTTGACGAATGGAAGACAGGGGATTCAACTAAATTATTTCCTCAACCTTGAAAGGATCAACTTGAATCCCTTCAGTTGATATGATGAATCCTAACAACCGACTAGATGTGACCACAAAAACACACTTATTCGGATTCAACTAGATTTTATAAAAACGACATCTCTCAGAGACTAACCGAAGGTGGTTGCGATGATCAATTCTCTTGTGAGAATGAGCAGCTAAGTCATCCAAGTATACTTCGATAACATGTTTGATGTCGTGGAAAGCATAAGACATGGCCCGTAGAAAATTAGCTCCAACATTTTTAAGGCCAAAAGGCATCTTCTTGTACACAAACATGCCCCAAGGACAAATAAAGGTTGTCTTGTGTTGATCCTCTAGACAGATAGTAATTTGATTGTAACAAGAGAATCCGTCCATGAACGAAAAAAAATCATTACCCACACATTCATCAACAATTTGATCAATAAAAGACATGGGGTAATTGTCTTTTGGACAAGCTTTATTTAAATCCCTAAATTTTATACATACTCGGATCGTTCCTTGCTTCTTATCTACCACGACTGGGTTGGAAACCAACTTAGTTAGAGGAACGGGGTATATGAAACCCCCCTTAAGCAGCTTTTCAACTTCAGCTTTAATAGTTGCCGCTTTCCGAGGATTGACCGGTCGAAGTTTTTGAAAAATAGGTTTGGTGTTTTCGTATGTCTTGATCTCATGTTGGACTATAGATGGATCAATTCTAGGCATTTTGTCATAAGACCAAGCGAACACATCCTTAAACTCTTTAAATAGATAAGTATAGATTTGAATTTCTTCAGGGGAACAATCAGCTCCGATGAATACATTTTCTATTATGTTAGGATTCCTAGAGATGTTTATAGGTACAGCTCGTGAGATAACCAACATGTTACCTTTAGCAGAAAATTGTGCTGGAGCCAAAGGGTTTGAAACTATACAAACATCACTAGTAGACAGATTGGACAACCTATATCCGACTTCATGCAATGGAGAGAGAAAATATGAACGATGATGTAAATCCTCCCATGGTCGATCCACACCCATCAATGCTTCCAAAATTGCTTCTTCAGATAGTAAAATTGTAACCAAGCAATCTCGAGCTGAAGTAGAATCGAGGGTCCAAGCCGGAGACACAACTTCATCTAACTCCTCTTGTGAAAAAGGAGTGGGATGGTTGTCTGCAGAGTTAACGATAGACTGATAACTAAGTTTTGCTGCAGACATGGGAAACGCCATTCCACCTACCTGCCCTCCATCTAATGTGGTGGTAGATGAAGGTAAGGGCCAAGGGTTCGAAAAATAATGAGTTCGAAAGAACTCTTTCCGTGAAGGTCCCCTAGAGGATGAAATCACATTAATTCTACCTGTAGGAGGAGGGAGGTCAAATAAACCCATTAACGAAGAGTACATCCCAACTCTAAAATTTTCAATAGGTTGACGGGGATTGTTCACCAATGCAATGGTAGAATCTGAAGTTGTGTGAGAGTCGCCTGGAGAATAATCTAATTGATCAACTCTAACAATCCTCCCCTCATGAGGAAAACAGAGGATGCGGAATAATAATGAAACTATGGCATCCATCTCATAAATCCAATTCCTACCTAAGAGGAGGTTATAATCCACAATTTCTACCTCAATATTCACTACCTTTCCCCCAACACAAATAGGAAAGTTCGGGATAATCCTGTGCAACCTATGAGAATGTCCATCAAATGTTGTCAAAAGAGTCGGTGAAGGAATAGCTGAAGGTGATCCAATTTCCTTCCAACATGACATAGACATCACGCATGTGGAAGCTCCCTCATCTACAATTGTTCGAAAAATATTGGTCTTTCGGTATGTGGACTTTATCTGGAAATCCATATGGTGAGGAAGTCTCTTTTTGACATTCAAAAAATCAAAAGTGAGCACTAAATAATTCTTTGGATCTACTACGCCGATTGCTGAAAGCAAAGCAATTCTCTGAGCAGGGCACGATTGGAGCATCTCCAATGCAGACATAGCACAAGGACTTTGAGCTAGATCTTCTACAATAGAGTAGTTATGGGCTGCCCTAACATTAGGGTTAATAGTCGAGTGCTTTGCAGAGCCTTTAGGTATTCGAGGTATAGACTAAATAGAGGGCCACTCAATATGAAGTGGTTATGTGGCTTCGGGAATAGATTTTGCCTTAGATGTTTCCGATTCACCATAATCTTGTGCTCGCATAGCGACATTGATATGAGAGCTCATCATATAAACATTTGAAAAAATTTCTCCTTCATGGTTGCCCCCTGCTGAGGTACCAACGTTAGAATTCGCACTAGCAAGTAATTGCTACCCTTGAGGAAAAGGGTTAGTCAGAACAACTTGGGAGCTAGAGGACCGTTGCTATAATCATAAGCGCTGAGTGTCTTGCATCCTAGGGCAGAGGTGAGTCAGATGATCTCCATTGCATAACTTGCATGGAAATTTTACCTTTTTCTTGGACTCTTTCCTACCTTCTCAGGCACCATTCCCGGGTTTGTTTACATTGCCTTTCCCTTCTTGCTTCTTCTTCTTACCTCGTCCCTTCCTCTTCCCATCGGATTGTTTATTTCCTTTAGGGTTAGAGGTCTGGATAGCATTTATAGAGGTAGGTTGGGAAGGTGTAGATACAAATGGTGCTGCTTGGTTAGAAGAAGCAGTTTGTAGAGACAACTGTTGTAATTGAGTCAATAGGTTCACCCCGTTAATATCAATCGATCCGACTATACCATCAGTGTGGGGGGCCGGTTTCAGTTTGGCTAAATCAACCTTAGGTCTAGGAGCATTAGGCATAATTTTCTGAAGATTCCCAGATTGAGAAAATATCAATTCCAATTTTTGGGCTCGGAAAATGGCCTACTCTTCCGAATAAACATCAAAAAGAGACACATCCTTTAAGATCTCAAGTTGTAATGATTTGAGAAACCATTCGAGAAGGAATTCTGGTGGGATTTCATCTTTGATAAGCCTTTTCCTCCTCCTCCAATCCTAGATATGATCCGAAATGTGCGTTGCGGTGTCTTGCTGAAAGTTAGCCAGAAGTTCAGTTTCAACTTCATATCGGACAGGAAACTGAAAATGGTTCAAAAAGATATTAGCCAAATGACAGAAAGAAGTAAAGGTTTCCCCTGGAAACTCTATATACCATTTATCCACATTTCCCATTAGTGTGCACTGAAATAACCTCAACCTGATCGAATCATCTATCAGGGAGTTGGATGAGCACCATAAGTGAAATGTGGTTACATGGTCTCCCGGATCTTCACCACTCTTCCCTTTGAATTTTGGAATATCCGAGGGAAGTTTAGCTTGGACCAGAGGCCAAGCTGGATTGTACTGAATCAGATCATTTGTCAATTTAGTTAAGTCTGGCAAGTTCAGTGTGGCCAGAAAAGGGAGTCGTAGTGGACCTTGGGAATTCCATCCAGTGCAGGCGGGGTTCCCAAAGGTCTGAAAAGAATGATTGGATTTTGAAAAACACCAGTTTGCCTGAAGTAACTCCTAGATCCTACTAAACCAAAAGGTGCTCCTTGTGGTCTAGCAAAATTCGGAGTTTTACCAACTCCTGCCGAAAATCTTCCATAACTGGTGAAGTTTCCCCCTAATGAAGTATTGAAAGGATCTGATAGCCCATGATAAGGATTCCATGCATTAACAAAGGGTGGAAAATTCTGAAACGAATTAACTGAAGAATACGGCACATTCCCTTGTTGGCCAAAAAATTGATTCCTAGCTCCTATCCCACTAACTGCAAGGTTTATCCAACTTTGGAATGGGTTATTACCTTGACTTGTAAAAGAAAAAGGCATTGACCCTACTTTCGGATTGGAATGTGGTATATGACCACTTCCAAATGGGAAACCCTGAAAAGAAGCCAATCCACTCATCATGGATGTAGAGGCAGTCGATGGTATGTTCAAGGGAACTGAAGGAATCCCATGAGACGGCATTCCATAAGGGAAAAATCCAAAACCGGATGCAGTAGTCTGAGAACTTCCATTCGTTGACGGAATGGAAGTAGACCCAAATATAGTCGCACTAGGAGTAATAGAAGGGATGGAAATAGTTCCTCCTCCTTGTACAGATATGGGAGTCTACATGCTAGCAACACTCGCCGTAGATGCCATGCTTCCAGCAGTGGTCATCGAAGGAAAATATGGATGTAAACATGGGCTCGAAGGCCCATGATTCGGAGTTCCGACATACAATAGAACGTCTGGATGATCAGGAGGAAGAGGAGAATTTGGAGCTGCAATCGACTCTGAAAGCTCTTCAACTTCGATATTATCTTCCAACTGAAAAAGTACTCGAGAAAAAACTAGTGTGTTCCTCTCTAACTCTCTACTGGTGCTAGGTCTATCTTGTAAATCAATGACCTCAAGCGGAGGATCAATATTCAATGTGCCTGCTACCATTGGGTGAAAACCATTGGCATAATTGCTCCTATGCCTTCTAGGGGAAGGCTCAAGACTCATAGGTGATAACCCATGAAGTCTCCTAGACTATCGAGATGGTCGATCAACCACTTTGAATTGTTTAAAATATCTACTTAAAGACTCAAAAAATTATAAAGCTAGGCCAACTAGGAGCAAAGAACACTCACTAAAAAGTCTCGAAAGATATCAGCAATCAAACAACTCTCAAGTATTTTGACTCCGGGTGATTAGGACCAAACACCAAAATACAAGAAAGTTAATAACAAAGGCCTTCTAAAAATAGACTGGGGTAATTACGACCCAGGCCTACTAGCGAAGGTATCATAAGTAGTTATGCTGACCTTCGGACAACAACCTTTTCCAGTGCAAGCACCCAAAATTTGCAAGGGTACCCTCCAGAAGTACTATTGAATGTGATACAATGTCAACCTCAGGTGCCATGGGATTCCCCTCCGCAGCCACCTGTGTTATCCAAGCTAGTATCAGAAGTTGGGCAGAACAGTTGTGAGGCGGGATCCGACAAGTAAGAGAGGGGGTATCTCTCATCCATATCTTCACTCTCCCTCATGCTTTACTCCCAATTACAGAGCTTTCCCGGTCTCCCTAACGCTATTGGATTTCGCTCGTTAATCAAACTTCTATGTTTTGTAATTTTGAGCGGCCTTGGAGAGTTAACTCTCCTCTCGCCTAATCCAAGGCCCTAATAAACCAAAAACTGTTGGTGTATTCTGATGACAACATAAAAACTTCTAGTTTATTTTAATTAATTGCTTGATTTTAATGGTTGTTCTTTAAGTCAAGGGTCAATATGGGAGTGAAACCAATGATATTTGTATGACGCAACAGAAATCAATGAAAAACTAACTACATGAATGCAATATTTTTTTCTTTGATGAAAAGAGATCTCTACACGGGTTCTACGAAACTTCTACGAAGCAAAGTATCTTTCTCTTCTTTTCTTGAAACACACTTCACACACCCAAAAACTAAAAGACTATGAATTATTTAACAATGCAAACTACCCTAATGCAAGATATAATGGAGATGCAAGATCCTAAATAACACTCAAAAAGAAAAAGAAATTGTTTATAACTAACAATGAGCCAACTTAAGTACTGAAGAGGATACAAATTTTGAACACAAAATTCTCTCCAAACAAGAAGGACAAATTGTAAAAGATCACAATTCACTTTCAAAAACAAAAAGAAATCAAACACCAAACTTGGCAAAAGAAAAACAAAAAAAAAAGCTTTTTAAGATCTTTTCTTTTTTAAAGAAGCAACCAAAACAACTTTTTGAAATCACCAAAATGCTACTAAAACTCAAAAGACCGGAAAAAGAGCACAAGGAGTCTTTGCAAGTTACAAACTTGAAAATGAATGAAAACTTGAGCAAAAAGACTTCCACTTGTACCAAATGACCCAATAGCAACAAAGAGCTTGACAAACTGACCAAGAAGCTAGGAAAGAAATACTTCCAAATTCATCAAAAAGACTTTCAAAAAGCAAGAAAATTTATGAGGCCACAAAACAAAGGAAAGCAGAGCAAGTAGATATGAAATATGGGCTTGACACTAAAACTGAAAACAATCTCATGTTCTGGAGGACTAGAACAATAAATAACTTTAGGAAGAAGTCTTGTGTGCCAAAACACAAATTACAAACTCGCTAAAAGAAGCAAAACTAGGCCAAATCTTTTCAATGAGGAAGAGACTTCGAAACAATAAGCTTGTAGAATAATTAAATTCTTCAAACAACAATTGACCACACGGAGACTGAAAAGACCAAGCAACAAATCTATCTAGACTAAAATATTTGAAAAAACAATGCAATAATTTGCATACACGATTGTGTTCTGACACAGAAGCGTGCAGGCGCGCTTCTGACACTGGAAAATCGCGTATACGCGAGTTCACTTTATAGAAACGAGCATATATACGCTACTGTAAACAAAGTAAATAGCGTATACAAAGCTTTGCAAGAAAAAAATAAAAAACAAAGTCTGATCCAAAAGATCAGCCTTAAGGCCTGGGACTCTAGTATACCAAAGAACACTGTAATAGCAAGCAAACCAAAGACTGAGCCCTGATTGATAATGAACAACCCAAACCAGGACTAACAAGATTGTTATCCCCAGTGGAGTCACCAATTTTGTTTCAGGTGGAGGCGCCCTAGGGCTTTGGGTTAGAACCCCAACAGAGCAGGAGAAAACTACAACAACAAATACTCATACACCTCAGGCAAAATGCTTATATTATAAATCTACATAAGAGTGACCATACTCGGATTTCCTTCGTTCGAGTAGGTCCCACAGGGTTCAGACCCTCTGTAGCTCTCATTCTTCTTCAAACCTGAAAATCATTCAATTCGAAAATACATAGTAGTATAGAAGTAAATCATATTCTCGAAATTGACTTTATATCATATAAACAAATGATTGATCATACATCAAAACGACATTCATATATGAATTAAAACATAATTTGATACATAAACATAGTTAATTTCAGAAACAAGACAGCATTCCTTTTATTGCAGTAAACTATAAATAACATGGAGAGAATTCACCTGAGCCTTATTTTCTGGCTCCAAGCGGAACCATCCTCTGGATTCATCCTATCCCAGCCTTCAACAATCTTCTTCCATCACCAACACCATGATATCTCAAGCAAAAGGAAGGATATCTATAATCAAAGAAACAAGGGTTTCCTGAAGCTTGGGGAAGTGCATGAGGCATAGGGATTCATCAAACTCAGTCAAGGATAATCTTAGTATAATAACTCTATCTCTTCTCCTCCTTAAGGCCTTCCCATAGAAGTCTATTTATACCTCTCCCAATTAGTTTTTTAGTTGGGAAACAATTGGGCCATGGGCAATATGAGGTAATAAACAGGTAAAACCCGTGAAATCCGCCCATAATTATGGAAATTTAATTTTTTTAAGTGTTTTAATACATATACGTGGGCTGGATATTCACTAACCTGCATGTACGCGCTTTTAGCTTAGGGAAAAGTAGCGTACAGGTAATAAAACATTGTTTTTTTATATATTTGGACCAAGTCTAGAAGGAGAGGTTGCCCTAGGTCATAAACAAAGCATCACAAATACCAAGAGTGGTAAATGGTGCTATAACACTACTACTAATAAGCTTTTTAATACTTTGGTACTAAGTATTACCCTCATTAATGTCTCATGCTTGGTGTTTTCTTTTTACATCATATTTTAGGTCATTGTGAACTAGGATTGCACTTTCCTCATGAGTTCTCTTATCAAATTTCTTAACTTCTTCTTGTCTTCTATAGCATTTTGTCTAATTGATATGTGATGAGAGTTTTCTATATTGGCATTTGGAGCATATGGCATTATGGACTCAATGTACACCTTCTCACATTGAGAATTTTATTGGTCTCCTACTTGATTTTATATTTTGGTTCTACCAAGATTTTAGTCTTGGTAAAGGTTGATTTCATATTAGTAGATATCATGTCTTTATATTTGGAGAATGTGACTGACATGTGTGAGCAGTTGGAGGGAAACATGCTTCATGTTAGCATGACAAGGTAACATCTGATTTTCTTATAAAACTAACAGTTGGGTGATGTGATAACACATAATAAGACTCATTTGTAGCAAGGAAAAAGGTAAAAGAAAGGAATTTGTTGAGAATTCCTTTGATTATGTTTGGAAACCAAAATTCCAAATGAATGAGTGCTTGGCATGAACAAAAGAAGTCTTGTTAACCTTGATTTTGGCTAACATTATATGGATATGTGTTATATTCACGAACATGTATTTGATAGGGATAATAGACGATTTCTAGTTATAGTTTGTTAGGTCCCTATAATACTAGTGATTACCCCATTACTATTGTAGTTGTATCCCTTATTAATATTGTTGTGCCCCTATTGTCCCCATATTGTTATTACTATGCCCCATAGAATCCCTTTATTTTTATCTTTGTGCCTTTATATTATTATTGTTAGGTCAGCTAGGTTATGTTATGACTCCTTCGACTCCTATATATGGAAAGGAGGTTTTGTCATTTGAATCATCAAGGAATCATTCATTTGTGTAATGTACAGGAGGTTGCCCCCTCGAAGAGGCTGAATTCTAAGGCGTTGATCTATCTTTTCTATCTTTTTGTGTGCTGGTTTCATAACATTTGGTATCAGAGCTTTTGGATTCTAGGGTTTTGCTGCTCCAAATAGGTCATCGTGGCATTTTCGCTATAAATTTTTTATGCGACGTTTCATAAGCGAAAAAAAACATGTTTGAGATGAAATCACACTGAACCTCAGATCCAAATTTCAGAGCTTTTTGCGCTATATTTGCGGAGATATGATTTGAGGAAGTTGGTCTTTTTGCAGACTCCTAAATTACATTCCAAACAGGTGACCTGGGGAAAATCGTCATAACTTTCTCTCTGAGCATCAGATTGA
>APFE031679868.1:72693-84753 GCA_000404065.3 Pinus taeda | reverse complement strand
CCTCCTCCTCCTTGTCCTCCTCCACAACCACCTTCTCCTCCTCCTCCTCCTCCACCACCTCCACCTCTGCCTCTTCCTCCACCACCTCTGTCACCAACAACACCACATCATCCTCTTCCTTCTCCTCCTCCTCCTCTTCCTCCTCCTACACAACCTCCTCCACCTCCTCCTCCACCACCACCTCCACCTCCTCTTCCACCTCTCCTTAACTGCCTTCACCTTCACTTCCTCCTCCTCCTCCACCACTACCACCACCACCACCTCCTCCTCCACATCCACCACCACCACCACCACCTCGTCCACCTCCACCTCCACCTCCACCTGCTAAAAATTTTAAAAACAAGTAAAATTGCATATCATTTAATTCTCTTTATTTATAATACTTATTGATTCATTGTTTATGTGATAATTCAGATATCAATATATACATGATAAGATAAAAAATAATGTGTATAAAATTTTTCAATATAATAAGTAATTATGAGAACAGTAATTTAATTAATAAAATTTAATTTAGTTTTCTAGTTTAAATCAAATATTATTTTCAGAATTTCACTAACAAAGTTATGATAAAGGTGACAAAAATTATGTGTGGCCACTCATGATTTTCAATATCAAAGTTGTAAGAGTGGTAAACATCGAAAATGAACACCCAAGAATCTACCCGTAGTTTAACACACAACATTCTCATTTTTTATTTGGAAAAAAAAATAAAAAAAATCACATATTCATATTCATATTTCTACAAGTTTATATTTAAAAATATTAAAAAGACATTTTTATATTTAAATATACAATTTAAAATGTTAAATTTATTTGTGCATTAAAATTTTCAAAAATATATGATCTGAGCCAAATTCCAATTCCAATAAAAAAAGCTGAGTTTATTTTCAAAAACGATTAAAAAAATAAGACATCAAATTGTATCACCCACCCAAGAAACATTTCCAATCCATCATTTGACAAACTAGGAAAGAGATGAATATTTGCATGAATTTCTCTGATGTCAAAGTCGTAATCTATTTTTTCGGATCATAATTTTGGGGCTACGGGTATCCATGGTTGATGTCTGGTTAACCATAAGGCAAAAATTCAGTGCACAGGATTGGGCAAACATAGTAATCGATGATGAATCTTGATGAGAAGTGTTCAGAATTTTCGATGCGTGAACAAATGTATAATGGAATACTCAACATTTCAAATATGCAAACAAAATTAGCCATAAACTTTATCCATAGTCGTAAAAAAAATTATAAACCATATTTTAAAAATTATCCATAAACTATGCAAAGAAAATTATCCATAAACTTTATCCATAGTCGTAAAAGAAGTTATAAACCATATTTTAAAACAAGGCTCGAAAAGGAGGCATGGCTTCAAATGTGCAAACAAAATTATCCACTCGTGCATATGGCTTTTTCACAGTGTCTGCTTATCTACTCCTTTACGTGAGAACTCCGTGCATTGCATTCCCTCTTGTTTATAGGCTTTCTCTTTGAGTGTAAAATGGTGTTGAGCAGCGTCTTTCTTGTTTTCTTTAATTGACCTTGACTTTCTTGCTCATACAAGAGCTTTTTTATCCATAAACTTTATCCGTAGTCGTAAAAAAAGTTATAAACCATATTTTAAAACAAGGCTCGAAAAAGAGGCATGGCTTCAAATGTGAAAACAAAATTATCCATGAACCATATCCATAGTTGTAGAAAAAATTATAAGCCAGACTTTAAAATGAAGATCGAAGATGAAGAGGCATGACTCAAGAATATTAAGATAATTCGAATTGACAAAAATGGCTACTTACCTCCAGCGTCATTGGAAGTAGAGTTATGAGGTGCTAGGTGCGTTGAGGGTGGATCGAGCACACAATCTTCATTTATTCACTCTGACGCTCTTCCAAAAAAGATACAGATCAATGACATGACCTTCAAAAATCTTCAAAGTTATTCAGTCTGACGCTCTTTCATCAAAGATACAGATCGAACACACCACCTTCGTATTCTCAGTCTCACGCTCTTTCATCAGAGATACAGATCGAACACACTACCTTCGTATGCTCAGTCTGACGGTCTCCCAACAAAGACACACGCCCTCCAAAAATATTCATCTGACACTCAATCTAGATGTAGAGTTATGAAGTTCTAGGTGTGTTGAGCCTGGATCAAACACACAATATTCAAATATTCCGTCTGACGCTCTCACAACAAAGATACACGACCTTCAAAGATGCACAATCTTTATATATTCCATCAAAGATACATATCGAACACACAACCATCATATCATATATCCAGTGTGACGCTTTCCCAACAAAGATACAAAGGAAACAACATTGACATTACCAACGAAAACACTATCAGCGAACAATTGAGCATGCCCATTGTTTTCGTCATCAAGAAAATAAAGAAAATCATCACATATTGGCACAGAGAGATTGCTATTGTGAAATTCGTCTGTAACGATAAGGAAACAGCTATGAAAGAAATGGCTCGAATTCCAGAAGACCGCTCATAAAAGAAAAAAGTTACCCAAATTTAGAAAGTAGAATGTTAATTTTAGTGACAGCTTGAAAAAGAAAAAAGTAATCTAAATTTAAAGAGCAGTCTAAGATAAAAATCACACTTTGAATTAAATGAAGGAGTTACAGCTCACAAGAGTGTACGGCACCTGGGAGACTGCACTCAAAACAAAGAGGAGACTCTCTCTCACTTTCAATCTGCATTACATCAAATGAATATTAAAATATTAAATACATCACTGAAAAATAGGTAGATGTAAACAACCTCCTAAACTCTACGAACTAATCCTAAACTAAGGAGATACGTTACAACTATATAACCATTTCTCCATTATTTTTAACTCCCCCCCTTAATGGAGAAAGGGTTATTTTTCACTCCTAACATCCCTCTAAATAACTCAAACTTTACTCGCCCTAGAAGCTTAGTAAAAATATCAGCTAAATTATCACAAGTGTTATAATACTCCACACATATTTCTTTCGACTGTATATTTTCTCGAACAAAATGAAACTGAGTGTCGATATGTTTAGTATTTTTATGGAAACCTAGATTGTATGCAAGCTTTATTGTGCTCTGGTTGTCAGTCTTGATGTTGGTTGCTTCTTTCTGACTTTCGCCTGCATCGCTAAGTAATCTCCTCGGCTAGCTGGCTTCACAAGTTGCTGCACACAACGCCTGGTACTCAGCTTCACATTATGATAATGCTACAGTACTTTTCTTTTTGCTACTCCATGAGATAACTCCGGATCCAATACTAAATGCATATCCTATGATGGATCTACGATCATCCATGTTGCCTGCCCAATCTGAATATGAATAACCTGCTAAAGTAACATTAGAAATGTCAGTGTATAAAATACCATAATTACAAGTACCACTAAGGTATCTCAACACACATTTTGCTGAAATCCAGTGACTTTCATGTGGTCTGGACATAAACTGACTCAGCACACGAATGAAATATGCCATATCAGGTCTAGTTGTCATGAGATATATCAAACTTCCCACTAGTTGTCTATACAAAGTGTCATCCACCTGTTTTGTGCAATCATCACTGCTTAACTTGAGATTCTGCTACAATGGTGTTGTTGTTGTTTTACACTGTTCCATTCTGAATCTTTCCAACAGGGTTTTGGCATACTTTCCTTGAGTTAGAAAAGCTTGACCAGAATCTTTCCACACCTCCAAACCTAGGCAATAATGAAGATCTCTAAGGCCTTTCATTTCAAATACCTGTGACATTTGCTACTTGATTTCTTTGATCAAATTATTTGCATTTCCTGTTATAATCATGTCATCCACATACAAAGAAATCAAAATGATTTGCCTTTGTTTCTTTATCTTCTTATACAGGTTTGGGTCATTGAGGCTCCTATGAAAACCATGTTGTATAAAAAATGAATCAATTTTCTCATACCATGACCTCGGTGCTTGTTTCAAACCATAAAGTGCCTTATGCAATTTACACACTAAATGCTCTTGCTCCTTTTTCACAAAACCAGGAGGCTGCACTAAATAAATTTCATCCTTTAATTCTCCATTTAGAAATGCAGACTTAACATCTAGCTGCTTTAGCTTCCATTTATGTTTTGTTGCTAAAGAGATTAGCATTCTAATTGTATTTAGTTTAGCTACAGGGGCAAAGGTGTCATTGAAATCTATGCCTTCTTGTTGTGAATAACCCTTTGCTACCAGTCTAGCTTTGTATTTTTCTACACTCCCATCTGCATTTATCTTAGGTTTATACAGCCACTTACAACCTATAGGGGTTTTTCCTTCAGGCAACTCAACTAAATCCCAAGTATGATTTCTATATATTGATTCAATTTCCTCATGCATTGCAGCCCTCCATTCATCTAATTTACTTGCTTCTTCATAATTTGAAGGTTCTACAATGTTCAAAATTTTGGACATTAAAGCATAGCCTCTCAATTTAGCAGGTAGTCTAGTCTTCCTACCTGATCTTCTAGGTAAAGGACTTACCTCAACTCTATCTGTTTCAATACTCTCCGGGCCTACATCATCACTTATTACACTATCTGCTGCTACTTCTTCCTGTTTCTGCTCCTGCTCCTACACCTGTTCTTCTTTTTCTTCACTGTTCAGTTCTATCAGGAATGGAATGTGGCTATCATTGTTAGAGTCTTCCTTTCCATCTTATGTTTGTTCATGAAAAATGACATCTCTGCTTGCAAACACCTTATGAGTCATAGGATTATATAACTTGCATGCCTTATACTCTGTGCCATATCCTACAAATATACATTTCAAGGCTTTGGGGTCTAGCTTTTTCCTATCTGCTTTTGGTATATGAGCAAAAGCTTTAGATCCGAATATTCTTAAATGACTGACTGCTGGCTTGAGTCCAAACAATGCTTAAAAGGGGGTTTTGAAGCCTAGACATTTGGTGGGACTCCTATTCTTCAAATAAACAGCAATATTAATGGCTTCTACCTGAATACCATTAGAAATACCCTTACCTTGAAGCATACTTCTCGCGGACTCCACAAGGGTCCTGTTCTTGTGTTTGCTACTCCATTCTGCTGTGGAGTGTGTGGAATTGTAAATTGTTGTATAATCCCATGCTGCTTGCAGAAGTTCATGAACTCACCTAACATGTATTCTCCCCCTTGATCCAAGCGGAGAATCTTTATCTTCTTTCCTATTTGGTTCTCTATCATAGATTTGAATTCTTTAAAGTATCAGAACCTAGTGCAATCATCTGTAAACAGTAGAAAGCAGTATGCACCTCCTAAAGACCTAGTCTGCATAGGTCCACAAATATCTGTATGCACTACTTCTAGGATGTCTCTTTCTTTTCTGTTAACATGCAAAGGGAATTCATCTCTATGCATCTTCCCTAATGCACATCCATCACGTTCCAGTTTGATACTATGTAAAGCAGGAAGTCCATCGACCATACCTTTCTTCTGAAGTAAGATGAGGTCTTGCAAATTGAGATGTCCAAATCTTGATGCCAGAGATTTTCGGCTGTTGATGTTGCTGCAACCATCGCTTGTTGTGGCATGCTCCTTGCATCCAGTCTATACAAATTCCCCATGCGTACTCTATTGCAACTGTCTCCAATTGGCTATCCTGAATGACACAACCATTCTTGAAGAATTGCACCTGCATGTCCTGGTCTGTTATCATAGAGACAGAGATCAAATTCTTCTTAATTCCTGGAACATATAAAATATTTTTGAGATATTTGATGTCACAACCTGGTAGCTTCACAAGAATATCCCCACAACCTTTGATCTCATACCCACTGTCATTTCCTAAGTAAATTTTTGATCCACATGCAGACTCTTCAAGAAACTCAAAACAGTCTTTCTTACCAGTCATATGCGAGGATGTGCCAGAATCGACATACCATATATTATCCTCATCTCCTTTTGATGCTGAAAGTGCAAAGTCAACTGTGAATAATCGAAGATCATGGCTGTGGTCATCCTCTTCTCCAGCAAAACACCCCTGATGTTCCCTCTATTTTCCTTTTCTTTCATCTGCCTGCCTCTTATAGCATTCTTTAATATGGTGGCTAGGCTTCCCATAGTAAAAACATCTCCTAACATAATTATCAGTCATACCTCTGAATGATTTCTTTTGAAAAGAGTTGGCCCCTTTCTGCTGCTACTATTGCGGTTGCTGATGCTGATGTTGATGCTAGTGCTGCTTTCCTCTGTACTGTCACCTCTTCACCATCAGAGCTAAGTCATTGCTCTGAATTTTGAGATTTTGTCATCGTTCCTCCTCCTGGAGAAGAATCATTGTCATGTCATCAAACGACGGGGCTTTCTCTCTCGCTGGCAACCCAGAGATGAATGTCTGATATTCATCGGTCATTCTGTTTAACGTGAGTGTGACCAGATCTGAGTCTGATACCTTCTCTCCAATGGCTCCCAATTTGTCTCTCAGATCCTTGACTCTGGCCATGAATCCACCAACGGATTCATTCTCATCCATCTTTAATGCAAACAATTTTCCCTTGAGTGCCAGAACACGATTTGTGTTCTGTGTCTCATACAGATTCTTGAATGTGTTCCATATATCTGCGACCGAATTACAATCTATGATATGGGGGATAATGTTTTCTTTGATAGACATCTTCAGTATGACTTTTGCCTTTGTTTCTCTCTTATCCCAATCTTGTTCTTGGGTCAGTTTTCCAATTCTCTGCTCATTTCCCAAGACGATCAACCATGCACTCGCACTCTCCAGCAAAGTTTGCATTTTGAACTTCCAGTTAGAGAAGTTCATTCCATCGAGCTTGCCAGACTCGTGGAGGTATGATTCCAAAATGTTGTTGATTTTCGCCCAACTGAACACTCCTATCGGCCACCACCGGGCAAGTTCGATCTGCTACCACCAAACAGATCAGGAACTTCACTGTGCCACCACCGGGCAAGTCCGATCTGCTGCCACCGAACAGATCAGAGACTTCACTGTGCCACCACCGGGAAAGTCTGATCTGCTACCACCGAATAGATCAACAAGCAAGCTCCAACACGCCACCATCAGGCAATGGAGATCTGCTTCCACCGAACAGATCAAGGAGTTGCAGTGCACCACCACCGGGCAAAACACCAATCTGCTTCCACCGAGCAGATCACAGAGCTCTGATTCGCCACCACCGGGTAGGTCCGATCACGGAACCCCAATTTGCCACCACTGGGCAAATCAAATCTGCTGCCACCGAGCAGAAATCTCCACGTGCCACCACCGGGCGACTCCTGATCTGCAACAAAAAATTGCAGATTTCCAGAGAGAAAGAGGTTGGCTCTATGGCGCTCTGAATCGCTAAAAATCCACGCCAATTGTTGCGCTTAACAGCCACGGATTCGCGCCAATATTAGTTATAATTTTCATGGTGCGCTTTTCAGCCCCAAACCAGCGCCAATGGCGCACTTTTTCTTTAAAAAGTAGCGCCAATTGCTCAACATTTTCTCCAGCTCAGAGATGATCAGTCATCTGAAACCCTTCACTCCAGGTGTTACTACAATTCCACCTGATCACACAGACACATTTACATGTGCTCGTACCACTACAGAAATGTAACTAATGATACATCCCTAAAAAAAAAATTGAGGCTATCTCTACCCTAAGCTCTGATACCAAGATAAAAATCACAATTTGAATTAAATGAAGGAGTTGGAACACTTTGAATTAAATGAAGGAGTTGGAGCTCACAGAAGTGTACGGCACCTAGGAGACTGCACTCAAAACAAAAAGGAGACTCTCTCTCATGTTCACTCTGCATTACATCAAATAAATATTACAATATTAAATACATCACTGAAAAATAGGTAGTTGTAAAGAACCTCCTAAACTCTAGGAACTAATCCTAAACTAAGGAGATACGTTACAACCATGTAACCATTTCTCCATTATTTTTAATTGTCCACCAAAAAAGCAAACCGTTATATCAAAAAAAATACGAACCAAAATAATGAACCTTTAAATTTTAAAGAAAGGTAAAGTAAAAGATTAAAAGTTAAAGTTAAAAAGATTGTTAATTGCTTCCTTGTGGTGTTTCATCGGATGCAAATAGATAGTCCACGCGCCTATCATCCTTTGTGAGTTTGGTGCCCACCCACTTCACCTTGATACCATTTTCAGTCTAATCTCACTCATCCATTGCGTGTGGAGGTAAAAAATTGGCAATTTCAAAGTAACAAAGACCAAATAGTTCATACCATTTTAAGTCTAATCTCACTCCATTGCTTTTAGAGGTAAAAAAAAATTGGCAATTTCAAAGTAAGAAAGACCAAACGGTTGATGACAAAGTAAAAACTTAAAAGTAAAATTTTAAAATAACATTTATTTTCTTTTGAAGTAAAAAATGGCAATTTCAAAGTTAGAAAGACCCTCTATTTAATTTCTTTGTAGTAAAAAAGACAATTTCAAAGTTAAAAAAGTAATGGTGATATTTAAAAACGCAATGTGTAAATTGGTTTATTCAAAGTGCACATAATATGCACAAAGTTAATTCTTAAATCTGAAATGTCAATCTTTATCTCAGTGACTCACACTGTCCGACTTGGTTTGAATTCACACAATTACCAAAATGGGTGAAAGTAATTATACATAATTTTTTTCTAAATAATAAAATTGTCAAAATAAAATTTGAGGATAAGTTGCTAAATAAGAAAAAAATTATTAAAATTCATATGGCTTAATAACATTTTTCACTAATAAAATAATTTTTTTAACTAACACATAAAATCATATAGATTAATAATCATCTTGATTAAAGTCATGGATTAACAATGCTCTCATTAGTAATTAAAAATAATTAATTTATAGTTTTTCTAAATATTTTAAGGTTGGAAAATTTGAATGATAAATATATAAATAAGATATTTATTTTAAAGTTTGAGATAACCTATTTTTTTCAATATTTCTAAGATCCTTGCAGTACTCTAGGAGTATCAAAAACCTAGCTACTAAATCAGCGAGGGTTTTTTAAGTACAACCAATTAGTTATTGGATTAAAACAATGAGGGAAATTATAAGGAAACACACATTGGGTTTACCAAAAATATTTTGATCTATAAAAATATATATTAATATATGTATCTATAAACTCACTAATTATAATGAATTTATTATTATCTATTTCTATATATTGGACTATATATTAACCCCCACAAAATTGTTCCCCTTATTTGATGTAATCTTTGACCACTCTGACCACTATAATGTCTGATACAATATGTGCCCCTTAACAAAAAACCATAATGAATGGAAAAACACTAATATGACCCATAGCAGCTAATTTACTGTGGTCACTCATACTCTTAGATAATTACAAACCCTTCCATTATACAACCTCTAACAACTATTACTATAAAAAAAACAATAACACTTGAAAATTCTTAAGGGACTAACTCTAAAACTAATTAAACCATAGTGCACTATGATCTTTAGAACACAATGATTCTAGAAACTATGACCCCTAGTACACTTTATGATCGTGATATTGTAATTCTTGAAATTTTACAACACATAGTACACTTTATGATCATGACATTGTAATTCTTGAAATTTTACAACACACATTAGTATTAATATCTAACACATTAACTATAACATTAAAACTATAACTTTTATGTACTTAAAGTGGCATAACACTAATAAAGTTGAATGAAGTGTAACTCCAAATTCAATTCCATAAGAAAGGAATATAATAATTGTTGTGTATTTTGGAGCTGATATTTTGATCATTGATATTGACCCAAAATTCACTTTTGTGAACCAACATATGGTAATGGTTTCGATTATCAATCTTCACCCAAAACACACTTTTGAAGAGTCAACGTATGGTAATGATCTTGAGAGTACTCGCATTTCACCCATTAGACGATACAATGACTATGTATATTTTGTATATCATTTAAGGCCTTAATGTTGTTTTCCGAAGTTCATTTCAACTATTATTCCTTCCATCAATTAATATTATTCAAGTATAGATATGTTTGTTTCTATATTTAGTTATATGTATTTCAAAATTATAAAAATTCTAATTTTCTAAATTGTGTTTATATTACTATGTTAAATATACGTATTGTGAAAATAATTTTTTGATATCTCAATTATTCTTTTCTTATTTCTAAATATTTCTTTATGAGGGGGAGTGATTTTGCATGAGTAGGGAGAGTCTCCAACATTAAACTCACTATTCTACAATAAATTGGTCAAATGATCACGGCCAGAAAAATATAAAACTAGGAAGACATTGGTGACATGCTGAATATGAACCAGTATGAATGTAAAAATTATAATAAGTCCATTTGGCTCCCCACTTTCCTAATTTGGCTAGACATGAAACAAGCTTCACTAGTTAGCCCTCTGGAAAACTTTAAAAATCTTCCAATAGATAGAGAGTACCTCACCACATACAAAAAATGTTTCCTCCATCATCACACATTGAATTACCCCTATAAATAATCTAAGTTCGATATGTTGACTCTTTATATGTAGACAAAGAAGAGATTTTGTATCAACCTACAATTGACCAAATATATATATGATCAGTTAATAATCTAACATAATATTCCTAATTCCACCACAAGTTGGAGAAGAACAAGGTGATATATTTTTACTTCTTCCAGATGCTGAACTAGAAGAATAAAGGGAAGAACAATTATACACAACTATTTAAATTTGACCTCTAAGTAGTACCTGTGACATAATCTCATAAGAATATTGCAAGAAAAGACTCACGGAGTTGAAAAACAACAGGGAAGTAAACATATCAATAAAGGGGATGAAATATTTCTAGGTATTCGACTAGAAGACCCACAACAACAATAGAATCTACACTTAATTACATAAAAAAAAATTGAGGATACCCTATAAAGGGTAGAAAACAAAAGAAGCCTAGAAAATTAAAACAATTTCTAGAATAATCTATTGGGCTTGATGTCTTGCAGTTTCTTGGACATGGAAAATAGGTATGCATTGAAATATTACTATAGAAAATGATGGTAGTTTAGCAAACACAGGAACATAGACAATCAACTCTAGAAAAACTCAAGATAGAAGGAAGCTCATCATAGGTAGAGGACCAAGGATAGTCGACTCAACGCAACAGGAGAAAAAAAACCCGATCCAATCAGACTCATACTGACGAAGTTTTATCCAAGCATTCTAGGTTTGATGACATATTAAGTTGGATATTAACAATATTAATCTATAAAGAGAACAACACAAAATGGAGATTTGGTTGGAATGTTACAACTAGGAAATAGAACAACATAATATAAACATTCCAAGAAGAATTAATGATCCACCTTTTATAGTCCAACCATTAGTACATAAGATGGTAAACCACACCTTATATATGCCTATAATTATGTTGATCCCCATAGTTATAAGTTAATTATTAGGTTGATGGAAGATATTTAAAGCCCATGGAATATGTTGGAGCATTCATAGTAATATTGACGTATTTCACCGCTAAGATTTTTTGTTGTTGTTGAAATATGCATGCAATTTTATTTATTTTTATAAAATAACCACAATATAATTTGTAATAAAGTTATAACTTAGTTAATTTATATTTTTTTTTAATCTATGAAAATGTGATAGGAATCATAGGGTACCCATTTTGATGTTATCATGGATTGAATTTTATTTGCAGTTAGATCCATTTCATTTATATGGCTTCCCTAGTTTGTCTTAATTTAATGTTAATTTCTTCTTTTAACATAAATTGGAAATAAATTACAAAATAGATATTCTTATAATTATGCTCATAGTAAGAATATATCTTCCATAGTTATAATTTAATTATTATGTTGATCGTAGATATTTAAACGGTATGGAATATGTTGGAATATTCATGGTAATATTGACATATCAATGATAAAAATTCTGTCAAAATTAGGTATACTCTATTAATTAAATTATCTCAAATTAATTACTTTAAGAAAATCGCATAGCAACACATCATATTGGGAATCTGGTATTTCTAAGCCATGGTAATGTAAAAAGAAATGTTTCCAATTAAAGGATTTCCATAATAATAGTGAGGTGA